>PVKP010029084.1:0-29395 GCA_004027715.1 Plecturocebus donacophilus
TCTCCTCTGCCGGGAATCTCCCGGTCTGTGGGCAACAAAAATTCGTCGGAAAGTGCGGAGTCCACTCGTTCTCTGCGCTTTCACTGGGAGCTACATTCCTGAGCTGTTGCTAATCGGCCATCTTGGATCTCTCCCGTGTAAATTTCAAAAACACAAATGGCACTGTGCTTTTAAAGGGCGTCCATATGTCTAAATAACCAAAACCCCAAACATTAGAATGAAAGAATGTTTCGACCTCTCAAGTTTGACACAGGAGACATTTTGATGGTGGCTTATTATTCAGAAATGTTTGCTATAGAGATGCTTGCCTCTTCCCATGCCCCTAGGGTGGGATTTAGGGATGGGGTGAGGAGTCTGCTTTGCTGTAACTTGGCAGTAAGAGCAAATATACATTTAATGGCTGATTTAGAGGGCACATCAAGTGTCTTCATGTCAAAATGGTTTCATCAAGATGTCACTTACTCTCCCAGAAATAAGTTAAAAGCCCTGTTCCAGTAAGTCCTCTGGGCTGTGGAGGGGCTAATCTTATCTTCTCTGTAAGAGTCATTTGCCCTGCGAATCTCTGTGTTGCTGAAATGAGTTATTTTAAAGTGGGAATGGCAGCCTTTCCTGGAGGACCATTCTGGGGCCAGGGCTCAGGCCCAGGGTCCCTAGCCTCAAGATCCAGCTCATGAGCCCGGGAACCTCCCTCTTGGCCTCTCTTTTGTGATTCTGTTGTCTCCCTGCTTGCACGTGAAAGCAAAAGATAAAAAAGAAAAGTAAATAAGACTGAAAACATTTCTTAAGCTAAGGGATGACTTAATAAAACAATAGAAATGGACTGGGCATGTTGACTCATGCCTGTAATCCCAACACTTTGGAAGACTGATGCAGGCAAATCACCTGAGGTCAGGAGTTCGAGACCAGCCTGGCCAACATGGTGAAACCCCATCTCTACCAAAGATACAAAAATTAGCTGGGCGTGGTGGTGGGTGCCTGTAATCCCAGCTACTTGGGAGCCTGAGGCAGATGAATCGCTTGAACCTGGGAGGTGGAGGTTGTGTTGGGCCGAGATTGTGCTGCTGCACTCCAGCCTGGGGGACAGTGCAAGACTCTGTCACAAACAAACAAACAGTAGAGATCAAAACAGTAAAAACAGCTCCAGTAAAAAGCAGGACAGCTCAATTGGATGGGACAATAAAGTACCAAGTGAGGTCTTTTGTCTAAATTAATAATAACTAAAGCCATAACACAGGGAGCCTGAGGTTCTGCATGTGAAGCTTCCAGGGGCTTGCACCAGGGAAGGCCACCAGCAGCTGCAGGACAAGAGTCAGGGAAAGGGAGCTCTCCTGCCTTCTCCCTTAGGCTCTCGCCCCTGGGCCAGGTATCCAGGGGCCCCACCTAACAGGGACAGAACTGATGGAGAGTCTGTCTCACCCAGGGTCTACAGTTTTGGGCTGGAAGTACAGTTCTCACCTCCTGAGGCACCCTCCTGGGCCTCTGCTGCTTCTGTGCCTGCCCCCTATCTGCCTTCCTCCTCCCTGTGCCTGTCCACCTAGCTTGGAGGGGAGGGGCCACAACATGTGGGCTTGACTCCCACTTCTGTCACCTACTAGTTGTGGGACCTGGGCAAATGGCCAAGTCTCAACTTTCTTCTCTCTATAAAGATGAGAATCATCACAGCCATCCTTTGGAATCCTAGGGCACTATGGAAACGGGAGGGCTTTTTAATGAATGGAGGCTCGGTTCAGGATTGCCTCCCACTTGAAGCCTTCCAGGAAGGAAAGAGCCTTCAGGCCTCTTCAATATTCTCCCACACAAACCTCTCACCCAGGCTCTGGAGCACTTAGAGTGCACCAGTGTATACTTTAGCATAGTACTATTAACACCTAAGATATCCCTGTATGCCTGGAAAAGTGTGGAGGTTGTTAGTGCCTAATAGGTATTAATCGATTGATTGAAAGGTCTTCTATTCTCTTTGTTTTCCTGCTTCCCCAACCAGATCGTGAACTCTGGAAAGATGAACCTCTTCTTCTTCCTCCCTCCCTTCCATTTAATCTATCAATCAACAAATACTTAGGCATCCATTAATACAATGTTCCAAACTTGCTGCAGGTCTTAGAGACACCAGACAGACACAGCCCTGTCCTCATGAAGCCTACATTTTTGGTGGCAGAGGAGGGAGAAGGCAGTTAAACACTTTGAAAAGAAACAAATAGATAAGTAAAACTACAGATTTTGAGAAGCACAATGGATACAAAAAAAGAGACTGATCTGGGAAGCGGCTGGTGGAGGGGATCTGTGAAGCAGGGTGACCGGGCCAGGCCACTGCCTGGGGAGAGAACTTTAAGGGGAGAGCTGGCAATTAGGATGAGATGAGTGGTGGCTGCTGGCAGAGGGGGGAAAGAGTGGTATCGTCGTTGGCAGAAGGAATGCTGCAAGGCTCAGAGGCAGCAAATTACCTGTGGTTTTGAGGCAGGAGACTAGGGTCTGGAGGCAGGGAAACTAAGGCCAATTCACACTGACTTCCTAAAACTAAATCAAAAGGAAAACCCCAACATTCCACACCCAAGTAACAAAAGAATAGAGGCTACTCCCTTTGCAACTCCTCCAGCTTTCTGTGTCCCAGATGAGAAATGGAAAGTACCTCTATTAGTCCCCTCCCACAACCAATCAGACTGGTCACGGGCCTAGTCTTCATTTGCAGAGGGGTATGGTTTTGTAACTTCATTTCAGGCTCTGATTGGTCCCCTCCCACAACCAATCAGATGTTTGCATAGGGGTATAACTTTATAACTTCAGTTCAGCCTCTGACTGGTCACCTTCCACTACCGATCAGACTGGTTGTGGGCCACTACTTCATTTACACAGGATGTAAACCAAGTAACCAATGGGAAACCTCTAGAGGGTATTTAAACCTCAGAAAATTCTGTAACAGTCCTTTGAGCCCTCTACTCAAGCCTGCTCCTACTCTGTGGAGTGTACTTTTATTTCAATAAATCTGTGCTTTCGTTGCTTTATTCTTCCATTGCTTTGTTAGAGCATTTTGTCTGATTCTTTGTTCAAAATGCCAAGAACCTGGACAGCTCATAGTCAAAACCCTCCACCAGTTACAGTTTCAAAGTAGGGAAAGGAGACAGAGGGGACTGGAGCAAAGCTGAGGGGACAGGACAGAGGTTGCAGAGGCGGGAGGTGAGGTTTGACTGATCATAAGGGCAGGTCCTTGCAAAGGCCAAGAAAAGGGTATGGATTTTCTTTTCAGGGCAGCAGGAGGCTGTGGAAGGGCTTCAAGCAGGGGAATGATGTAACCATTTCATACTTCTGAAAAGATCTTTAGGGAGACTGAAGAGGATGTTAAATAGCATCACAAGAATGCAATCAGTCACTGCGAATGTGGGACATTCCGTAGGACAGTGACCTATTTAAGGTGGTGGGGGCAGGAGGGAGTGGGGTGAAGAGGTCAGGGCGGTTAAAGATTCAGGAGACATCAACCCAATGCAATGGACAGGCCTTGTTTGGATCCCAATTTGTTTTGTTTTGTTTTGGTTTTGAGACAGAGTCTCACTCTGTCTCCCAGGCTGGAGTGTAGTGGTGCAATCTCGGCTCACTGCAACCTCTGTCTCCTGGGTTCAAGTGATTCTTCTGCCTCAGCTTCCTGAGTAGCTGGTACCATTCCTACTGAAACTATTCCAAAAAATTGAGGAAGAAAAACTCCTCCTTAACTCATTCTATGAAGCTAGCATCATCCTGATACCAAAACCTGGCAGAGACAGAACAACAAAAGAAAATTTCAGGTCAATATACTTGATGAACATTGATGCAAAAATCCTCTACAAAATACTGGAAAAACAAATCCATCAGCACATCAGAAAGTTTATCCACCAGGATCAAGTAGGCTTCATCTCTGGGATGCAAGGTTGGTTCAACATATACAAATCAGTAAATGTGTTTCATCACATAAATAGAAGTAAAGAAAAAAAACACATGATTATTTTAACTGATGCAGAAAAGGCTTTTGATAAAATTCAACACTACTTATGTTAAAAACTCTCAATAAACTAAGTATTGAAGGAACAGTACCTCAAAATAAGAGTCATCTATGACAAACCCACAGCTAGTATTGTACTGAATGGGCAAAAGCTGGAACCACTCCCCTTGAAAACTGGAACAAAACAATGATGTTCTCTTACCACTCCTATTAAACATAGTGTTGGAAGTCCTGGTCAGAACAGTCAGGCAAGAGAAAGAAAGAGCATTCAAATAGGGAGAGAGAAAGTCATATTATCCCTGTTTGCAGATGACATCCTATATCTAGAAAATCCCATAGTCTTGACCCAAAAGTTCCTTACACTGATGAACAATTTCAGCAAAATATCAGGATCACCACAATGTACAAAAATCACTAGGATTCCTATACACCAACAACAGTAAAGCTAAGAGTCAATCAGGTACATGATCCCATTCACAATTGCCATAAAAAGAATAAAATGCCTAGGAATACAGCTAACTGGGGAGGTAAAAGATCTCTACAAGAAGAACTACAAGCCACTGCTCAAAGAAATCAGAGATGACACAAACAAATGGAAAAACACTCCATGCTAATGGAGAGGAAGAATCAATGTTGTTAAAATGAACATACTGCCCCCCAAAATGTATAGGTTAATTGCTATTCCTATCAAACTACCAATAACATTCTTCACAGAATTAGAAAAAAACCATTTTAAAATTCATATGGAACCAAAAAAGAGGCTGAATAGACAAGGGAATCCTAAACAAAAAGAACAAAGCTGGAGGCATCACACTATCTGACTTCAAACTATACTACAGGGTTACAGTAACCAAAACAGCATGGTACTGGGGCAAAAGCAGACACATAAACCAAAGGAACAGAATAGAAAGCCCAGAGATAAGGCTGCACACCTGCAACCATCTGATCTTCAGCAAATCCAACAGCAACAAGAAATGGGGAAAGGACTCCTTGTTTAATAAATGGGGCTGGAATAACTGGCTAGCCATATGCAGAAGATTGAAACTGGACCCCTTCCTTACACCATATACACAAATCAAGTCAAGATGGATTAAAGACTTAAACGTTATAGTTTTGGGTTTTACATTTAAGTGTAAACCCAGGTAATATCATTCTACATATAGGAATGGGCAAAGAGTTCATGAAGTTACCAAAAGCAATTGCATCAAAAGCAAAAATTGACGAATGGGATCTAACTAAACTCAAGAGCTTCTGCACAGCAAAATTATCAACAGAGTAAATAGACAACCTACAGAATGGGAGAAAATATTTGCAAACTATGCATTTGACAAAGGTCTAATATCTAGCATCTATAAGGAACTTAAATTTACAAGGAAAAAATATTAAAAAGTGGCAAATTTGGAAAGACAGTGTGGAAGGAAAAAAAAGTGGCAAATGAAATGAACAGACACTTAAAAAAAAACATACATTAGGCCAATAAGTATATGAAGAAAAGCTCATTACTGATTATCAAAAAAATGCAAACAAAACCACAATGAGATATCATCTCACACCAGTAAGAATGGCTGCTACTACAAAGTAAAAAACAAACAAAACAACTACTGACAAGCTTGCAAAGAAAAAGGAATACTTATACGCTGTTAGTGAGAGTGTAAATTAGTTCAACCGTTGTGGAAAACAGAGTGGGAATTCCTCAAAGAGATACCATTCAACTAGGCAATCCCATTACTGGGTATATACCTAAAGGAATATATATTGTTCTTTTATAAAAACACATGCACACTTATGTTCATTACAGCACTGTTCACAATAGCAAAGAAATGGACTCAACCTAAATGTCCCATCAGTGGTAGACTGAATAAAGCAAATGTGGTACATATACACCATGGAATACTATGCAGCCATAAAAAAGAATGAGATCACCAGGCAAGATGGCTCACGCCTGTAATCCCAGCACTTTGGGAGGCCGAGGTGGGCGGATCACAAAGTTAAGAGATCGAGACCATCCTGGCCAACATGGTGAAACCCCATCTTTACTAAAAAAAAAAAAAAAATTAACTGGGTGTGGTGGCACATGCCTGTAGTCCCAGCTACTCGGGAGGCTGAGGCAGGAGAATCACTTGAACCCCGGAGGTGGAGGTTGCAGTGAGCTGAGATCATGTCACTGCACTTCAGCCTGGCGACAGAGTGAGACTGCATCTCAGGTAAAAAAAAAAAAAAAAAAAAAAAAGAATGAAATCATGTCCTTTACAGGAACATGGATGGAGCTGAAGGCCATTATCCTCAGCAAACTAATGCAGAAAAAGAAAACCAAACACCATATCCTTTCACTTACAAGTGACAGCTAAGTGATGAGAACACATGGACAGAAAGAGGATAACAAGAGACACTAGGGTTCATTGGAGGGTGGAGGGTGGGAGGAGAGGATCAGGAAAAATAATATGTCCTAGGCTTAATACCAGGGTGATGAAATAATTTGTGCAACAAACCCTTTTGACACAAGTTGCCCTATATAACAAACCTGCACGTGTACCCGTGAACTTAAAAGAAGTATATTTTGGGGTGAAATATTTTGGTTTCCCTTAACCTCATCTCAAACCTATTTCCAAATAGAATCACATTCACAAGTACCAGGGGTTAGGACTTGGACATAGCTTTCTGGGGACACTACTCAATCCAGTACAGGAGCCAACTTTAGCAATACTGGGTGGTGTTGGCATATAAAGTGAAGCAAGACCCACATTGGAATCAGACAGGCCAGGGCTTGAACTCTTGCTCTGTCACCAACTCTTAACACCTGCCTGAGTGACTGTGCAAGTCATTAATGCTCTCATATCCTCACTATTACAATATTTAAAGTGGGTATAATAATAATCATGATACGTTTATCTCATAGAATTGTGCTGAAGATTAAATGGCTGAATGGCTTGAACGTGTTTCCCCAAATGCATGTGTTAGGACTTAATCTCCAAAGTAGCAATGTTGGGAGGCTCCACCCTCATGAATGGGTTGATGATAATTATAAAAGGGCCTGAGGCTGAAAGTTTGGTCTCTTGCTCTCTCTTTGCTCTTACACTGTGGGAGATGCAGCAAGAAGGCTCTTGGTAGATGCCAGCCCCTTGATCTTGGACTTCTCAGCCTCTAGAACCGTGAGCCAATAAATTTCTGTTCACTATGAAGTACCCAGTCTCAGGTGTTTGGGTAGAGCAGCACAAAATGGACTAAGACAATGACCTAATGAAATGAAAGATCTTGGAAAATTATGAAATGCTATCTATGTACACGATAATTAGCAGGCATCTTAACTTACTAATTGTGTGAGCTCAGGCAAGTTTCCTAACCTCTCTGAAGCTGTTTCCTCATCAGTAAAATGGAAAGTACTCACCTCATTGGGCCACCGGAAGGACTCGATGAAACTGCGTGTGAGGCACTTAACACATAGGAATTGCTCTTGAAATAAAGCCATGAGCATTGTGGTGGGGCCCTTCCAGAGGCACGGACTGGCCTAACGGTCCAGAAGAAAAGCGAATCAGACTCTTGATTTTTGAGGATTTTTTTTGTTTTTGTTTTTTTGTTTTTTGAGACGGAGTCTTAGTCTATTGCCCAGGTTGGAGTGCAGTGGCATAATCTCGGCTCACTGCAACATCTGCCTCCCGGGTTCAAGCGATCCTCCTGCCTCAGCCTCCTGAGTAGCTGGGACTACAGGCATGTGCCACCACACCCAGCTAATTTTTTTTTTAGTAAAGATAGGGTTTCACCATGTTGGCCAGGCTGATCTTGAACTCCTGACCTCAGGTGATCTGCCCGACTCGGCCTCCCAAAGTGCTAGGATTATAGGCGTGAGCCAGCGCACCTGGTATTTTTGAGACTTTAGGAAGATAAGACCTGCCCTCCACCCATTTGGGTTTTTAAATTAGTTAGGTGGGAAGATGCTGGTTCTAGGTTTTGCAAGTAAAGGGAGACCTAGTACTGCTGGGGCAAGCTTGCACCCAGGAAGTGGCTGGTAGCTGATCAGAATGAGCCGCTGATGACAGCTTTGGCTCTTTGGCCTTAGGCGTAGTGGGTCCCTAGGATTCTGCTGATCTGAGCATTATGTTGGGGAATTTCCCTTTTCTGAAAGGGCTCCGCACTAAGATGGTGGCATCAGCTGGGGCCTAGGCCAGGCACCTTCTGTCTATGGACTCCAGCCTGAGTTTCAGGGACATCTTGAGTTATGAGGGGAGTCACCAATCATGGCATTGGCGGTGTGGGGTGGGCAGCCACCCTGGATGATGTCACTCAGTGCACACCACTGCTGACTCCTGCAGCTGTTGGATGAAGAGGAGACTGGGCCCCATTTTCCAGAAATCATCTGTGCTAGGCATCCCAGTGAGGGGGGCTGAGACAACCTCTAGGTTTCCTCTAAGACACTAAGAAGTGCTGGGGAACCCTGGATGCACCCAAGCAGGGACAGGATGGGAGAGGCCTGAGCATTCGCTCTCTTTTCTCCCACGAGGGTTGGAGGCCACTCTACCTCATTCTCATCCTCTACATTTGAGTGACTACTGTCCTGTGAAAAATCTCTGCTTGTGAGCCACCACAAGTATGATTCAGGGTGTCTCTTTAATTCCCTTTAGGCACGACCATCAGAGTCAGTTTACAATAACCAGACACCTGGCTTTACAATCACGCCTCATCGTTGACCCAAAACAGCATCCTGCAGCTTGATCATTCCCCATGTGCCAGACTTCTCTCAGAATGACTCTTATTTAAAGAAAAAAAAAATCACATCTGATGCATTTAGTGCCCTACAGCACGCGCCTTTGAGAATTCATCGAGGTAGAAAGTATTTGTTATTCAAGGATGGGTTTGATGTTTGGCAATGATGGTGAGGCTCTCTGAGTCAAGTCTGCAGGATTATGCAGCAAGGAGAGCTCTTTGTTTAGAGCACTGCTTCAAACCGCCCTCCTCAGTCTCAGTGCTTGGCTACCACTTCCCTTCTATAGCTCCCCCGGTCGACATGGCAGATGTGGCCAGAGACCTCACTCTCTTGCCATCCGCCCAGGGTTTCTCTGCCACCAGAGCCGTGCCCGCCTCTTCCTTGTCTCAGGTGCATTTTTTGCATGGTTCTTCAGAGGTTCCCTAGCAGGGTGGAGCCTCAATGGCCCATAGTGATGACTGGCTCAGTCAAGAAACCTTAGCTTGGCCTTTCTGCTTTCCTGTTTTATGCTTCCCAATACCCACTGGGATTCTAGGGAACCATTGCTGGTCCCTGAACTCTCTTTCCAAAACAAGCTACTTGCACCAAAGGCTCTTTATGTGGGGGAACCCAGGCAAGGACAGCGGCTCTGCTGAATTTTTATAAGACTTTCAACAGAGCTTGAGGACGAAGTCGGGGGAGTCTATTGAGATGCTAGATCATAGGAGTTCGTAGTGTCCCAAGGCATCATATAGATGGGCCATCTCTTTTGCTGTCTCTTCCCCTTTTTAAAAAAACAGTTTTATTGAGATATAGCTCATCTACCATATCATTCCCATTTAAAGTGTGCAATTTGGCCGGGCATATTGCTCATGCCTGTAATCTCAGCACTTTGGGAGACTGAAGTGGGAGGATTGCTTGAGTCCAGAAGTTCAAGACCAGCCTGAGCAATATAGCGAGACCCCCATCGCTACAAAAAAAAAATAAAGTGTGCAATTCAGTGGTTTCTCATGTATTTACAGAGTTGTGCACCCATCACCATATCAATTTTAGAACATATTTGTCACCCCTAAAAAAGTAATTAGCAATCACTCTCCGTTTCTCCCACAGCTGCATCCCTCTAGGCAACCACTGATCTACTTTCTGTTTACCTATTGTGGACACTTCACTTAAATGGAATATGTGCAATATGTGGCTTTTTGTGTCTAGCTTATTTACTTAGCCTAATATTTTCACTGTGAGGAAATGAAGGAACTTCAGCATAAGCTTCATCTGTACTGTGGCATGTGTCAATACTTCATTCCTTTTTTTTTTTTTTTTTTTTTTTTTTTGAGACAGAGTCTCACTCTGTTTCCCAGGCTGGAGTGTAGTGGCGCGATCTCGGCTCACCACAAGCTCTGCCTCCCAGGTTCAAGCGATTCTCCTGCCTCAGCCTCCTTAGTAGCTGGGACTACAGGTACGCACCACCATGCCCATGTAACTTTTGTATTTTTAGTAGAGATAGGGTTTCACTATGTTGGCCAGGCTGGTCTCGAACTCCTGACCTTGTGATCTACCCGCTTCAGCCTCCCAAAGTGCTGGGATTACATGTGTGACCCACTGCATCTGACATCCTTTTTTTTTTTTTGAGACACGGTTTTGCTGTGTTGTCCAGGCTGAAGTGCAGTGGCACAATCATCGCTCACTATAGCCTTGAATTCCTAGGCTCAAGGGATCCTCCTTCCTCAGCCTTCTGAGTAGCTGGGACCAGAAACACTGTGCCACCATGCTGGCTATTAAATTTTTTTTTTTTTTTTGTAGAGATGAGGTCTGGCTATGTTGCCCAGGCTGGTCTTGAACTCCTGGGCTCACTCAATCCTCCTGCCTTGGCCTCCCAAAGTTCAGGGATTATAGGTGTGACTTCATTCATTCTTATGGCTGAATAATAATCCATTGTATGGATACATCATATTTTATGTATTCATAGATGGATCATCAATCTATCAATCAGTTGATGGACATCCCAGTTTTGTCCACCTTTTGGCTCTTAAGAGTAATGCTTCTGTAAATATTTGTGTATAAAGTTCTGTGCAGATTTATATTTTGGTTTCTTTTCGTTATATGCCTAGGAGTGAAATTGCTGGTTGATTTTGCTCCTCTTTTAATTTTACTGTTAGGTAGACAATACATTCCCATGCTATATCACAGTTTAAAAGGTACAAAAGGAGAATTTCTATCCTCTCCTTAGTCACAAGCAATATTTCCCACTTTAAATTTATTTTTGAAGATGCCTCTAGCATATATAAATAATTATGAATATTTGTTCTTCCTTTTTCTAACACAAATAGTGATACACACTGTTCAGTACCTTCCCTTATTTGTTCAACATGAAATCTTAGAGATTGCACCACATCATTACAAAAGAAACTTTTCATTTTTCTACCTGTGTAGCATTCCCTTGAATGGAGGGAAATAACTTACTTAATTTAAATGATTTATTTAACCAGTCCCTAATTAAAAGGCATTAGGTTGTTTCCAATCTTTTGTTATTACAAACAATAATGCAATGAAAATTTTAAACAAATATTATTTCTCACATGTGTGAGCTCATCATAGGATATATTTCTAGAAGTAGAAGAACCGTATCAAAAGGTATGTGAACTTGGCTGGGCATGGTGACTCATGCCTGTAATCCCAGCACCTTGGGAGGCCAAGGTGGGAGGATTGTTTGAGCTCAGGAGTTTAAGATGAACCTGAGCAACATAGCGAGACCCCCATCTCTATAAAAAAGAAGGGAGAGAGAGAAAGAAAGAAAGGTATGTGAACTTTAAATCTTGACACATCTGCCAATTGCCTTCCATAGAGATTATACCAATTTACAGCCCATCAGCAATGTGTGACCTGTTGGCACATACCCTTGCCACTTTGATGGGTGGAAAATGACATCTCCATTCATTTTAATATGAAATTATGAGTTACAGCATCTTTTATTTCCTTTTCGTAAAATCTGTTCATATCTTTTTCCTGTTTTTCCAATCAATAAGATCATTTTCTTGATGATTTGGGGGTACTTTTATTTATCAGAGAAATTAGCCCTTTGTTTATGAGTACCTAAAACTTCTCCCACAGGGTCAAAGCTTTTGCTTCTGTGTACTATTGCTCATGAATTCCCAGTATCCCTCCCTGCAAAGGCACTACATTCCCTGCCCTTGTGAACCAAGGTGTAGCTGTGTGACTTGTTTTGGTCAATTAAATGCAAGCCGAAGCATGAGTGACGCTTTGGGCTGAAGCTTGAAGTGCTGCTGGTGCTTTGCTCATCTTCTGTCTCTCTGACATGGGAATTGGCATCAGCAGATGATGGCTGTGCCTTCAACTTGGGAGCCTAAAGTGAAAGTGACAATACTGACAACATGGGAGTGGAGGCCCCAGCAAAATCCACAAAAGGATATGTACTGTAGGCCAGAAATAATCCTTTGTTGCTTTATACCACTCAGATTTTGGCCTTTTTTCTTGCTGCAGTATAACTAGCCTATCCAGACTGATTTTTGCCACAAAGACTTTTGAAAAAAATTTTATTTTGATGAGGTTAAAATGATTAATTCTTTATTTCATGACTTCTGGGTTTGTGCCCAAGATTTTCCTTAATAATGCAATGAAAAACCTTAAATAAATATTATTTCCCTGCCAGGCATGGTGGCTCATGCCTGTAATTCCACCACTTTGGGACACTGAGGCAGGTGGATCACCTGAAGTCAGGAGTTCGAGACAAGCCTGGCTGACATAGTAAAACCATGTCTTTACTAAAAATACAAAAAAATTAGCCAGGTGTGGTGGCGGACACCTGTAATCCCAGTTACTTGGGAGGCTGAGTCAGGAGAATTGCTTGAACCTGGGAGGCAGAAGTTGCAGTGAGCTGAGATAACACCACTGCACTGCAGCCTGGGGAACAAAAGCGAAACTCCATCTCAAAACAGCAAAACAACAACAATAACATAAACACACAAATATTATTTCCCACATCTGGATTATTATTTTTAGAATCCTCCCATGGTTTGTTGAAAATGCATTATTTCTCTTCCAATTTTAAATGCCATTAGGTGCTACTCTTATGACACTGTCATTGTTCCACAGTTCAAGAAGTGGAGCTTGGGGCAGCAGCTGCTCTTGCCTGGACCCACCACCATAACCCCAGTGTTCGAGACTGTCTGTCTGCTGCTGACAGCAACTTGACTGCAGATGTGTATTCCAATCAGGAGCTTCTCTTCTCACACAGAAGCCTAGCGTTGTACATTTCAAACCAGTAGGGCAGCTCCAGGGGCATTCTTCTGTGCTTCTGTTTTACCCTCTCTTAACAGGCGGCTTTGCCAGACCTCATGGTCCAAGGTGTCTGCAGGAGCTCCAGCCATCAAGCCTGAGTTTCGGGCAGGAACTAGGAGAAGGCAGGTGAGGCCAAAG
This sequence comes from Plecturocebus donacophilus, assembly GCA_004027715.1. Lineage (NCBI taxonomy): Eukaryota > Metazoa > Chordata > Mammalia > Primates > Pitheciidae > Plecturocebus > Plecturocebus donacophilus. Next base: position 13,080 of record PVKP010029084.1, read on the forward strand.
GGACTATGCCAATTGTTCATCTCCCTTTTAAGGAACTTTCTTGGATGTCTCACCTACAGTCTTCTGTTTACACCTCATTGCCCAGAACTTAATCACAGGCCACACCTTGTATCAAAGGGGCAAGAAGCGTAGTTTATGGTGTTGGTGTGATGGAATGCTGCAGGCTGCTGAGGAGATAGGGTGATAAAGAAGTTCTCTGACAATCTCAGAGCTTTGGGGGCAGGGCCCGCTCCTAAAAAACAGAGCTCCCTGGTGGAAAATCCCAGCAGAAGGCACCACAGCCCTCACCATCCCCTCTTTGCCTTCTGGGCATCTCAGGCCATCTCCAGCTTTTCTGGACTCCCCAGAAGTGGCTGCACCTGTGAGTGGGAGCTGACTGCTGGGAGGGAGCCTGGCCCCTACTCTGGGAGTCAGATGCCCTCTCGGTCTTTGGCCAGACCACCCTTGAGTGGTGCTGGCTAACTCCGGCTGGAACCTCTGAGCCTAGTTTTCTCTCTGTAAACTTGGGCAACAAGAGTGGCTTCCCAGGGCTGCTGTGCTAACAGAGAAATTACGTCTGGGAAAGCCTTCAGAAGTTGATTTTGGGAGAAGGGAAGACTGCCTGGGAGTTCCCACTGCCATCAGCAGGGGCGGCCTGGGTGCTGCCAGAGAGGGCCGGAGGAGGAGGAAGGCGTGGTGCTCCGTTGCTCCCACCTTTCCCACTGCTTCCTGATTCTCCTTCAGGATTTTTCACCTGTCCACACACCCTACATCACCAGCACTCCCCATCGTCCTCACCCCAACTCCTGCCCTGGTCTGGCCTCTCCCAGCAATGCTCCCCTCACAAAATCCACCAGCCCCTTCACTGACTTCATCCTATGCCCTTAATGCCTCTAAACATAGCTCCCCCCAGATCCCTCAGCTGCCTGTTATTAGTTACTCATACCATGTATTAGTCAGGAAAGGCTACGCTTATGTGTTGGTAACAAAAGACCCCTCATCTAAGTGGCTTATTATATACACATTTATTTGTATGTTTGAGACAGGCTGGAGTACAGTGGAGGATTTCGGCTCACTGCAGCCTCAACTTCCCCGGCTCAAGCTATCCTCCCACTTCAGCCCCCTGCATAACTGGGACCACAGGTGCATGCCACCACACCTGGTTAATCTATTTATTTTTTGTCGAGATGGGGTCTTGCTATGTTGACTAGGCTGGTCTCAAACTTCTGGCCTCAGGCAACCCTTCCACTTCAGCCTCCCAAAGTACTGGAATTACAGGCATGAGCCATCATGCCTGGCCACATTTGTTTCTTGTTCTCATGCCTCTCTGGGACAGCTGTCCCTGGCAATCCAGACAGCTTAGATCTGGTAAAGCCTCCACTGCAACACTTACCACAAAGAGTGAAGAGAGAATCAGGGCCTCATACCTACTCTTCTATGCTTCAGTCTGGAGGTAACACCTAGACCCATAACCTGCTGGCCAGACCAAGGCACACGGCTCTGTGACCTGCAGGCCCTGGGAAATGCAGTGAGCACACAGATTGAGTATCTGCAGTCAAGCCTCTGTTAGTAGCAGTAGAGAATGTAGTAGCTGTGTCTGCTACAAGCCTGTAGGACCATGCTACCAGTTCATGTTCAAGTTTCTGCCTAGCCCTCGATAACTATGATCTCGCCTGGCCGATGCCCCCCAGCCCATCGCCCCCATCCTTTTTTAGATGCGTCTCACAAAGTCCTTCCTCCCAGCCCTATTCATGCTCTTCTTCTGCTTTACCAACTGTCACCACTTCTTTCCTCTTTCCTAAGTTCTTCAGGGCCCAAATCAAGCTCAATCTCTTCCTCAAAGCCTCCTTTTGCCTTATCCCTTAGTGCTATCCCTTCTTAGAGCTCCTCCAGGGCTGATTTTTAAGCTTCTGACTCAGCCCTGAGCATACACTTCTGTCTGTCCTGTCTAGTGTTGGGGAAGAAAAATAATTTTGTCTTCAACCCTCATAGGTTCTTCGTTAGCATGGACCCCTGTAACAGAGGACACATTAACAAGAGAAAATAAAGTTTATTCACCTGTATATTTCATATATATATGGGAGACACCCAGAGCATGAGTAGTTCTCAAAGAGGCGGCTTTGAATTCCAGCTTACAAACATTTTCAACAAGAACAGTCAGTTTTGTTTGTTTATGAGACAGAGTCTTGCTCTGTCGCCCAGGCTGGAGTGCAGTGGTGCAATCTTGGCTCATTGCAACCTCTGCCTCTGGGATTGAAGCAATTCTCTTGCCTCAGCCTCCTGAGTAGCTGGGACTACAGGCACATGCCATCATGCCAGGCTAGTTTTTGTATTTTTAGTAGAGACGGGGTTTCACTATGTTGGCCAGGATGGTCTTGAACTCCTGACCTCAAGTGATCTGCCTGCTTTGGCCTCCCAAAGTACTGGGATTACAGGCATGAGCCACTGCCCCTCACCAGGTTTTCTCTCTTTTAAAAAGAGGCACAAAAAGGGCTAGTCTGTTCTTCTATTAGAAACTTGAGCAGAAATGTAATGTCTGGAACTCCTGTGATCTGCCTCCCTTTTCTCTCCTCCCTTGTCTTCTGAGGCCAAGTCACCTTTGGTTTTCCACTGGGAAATGTTTTCACTTCCCCAAACCTGGACAGAGCGCCTCATCCTGGCTGAGTGGGGACATTCTCCAGCGAGCCTTGGGACCTTGGGGAGCAACACTGCAAACATGGGGTTTATCAAAAAGCCATTTGCAGGCCAGGCACGGTGGCCCACGCTTGTAATCTCAGCACTTTGGGAGGCCGAGGCGAGCACATCACTTGAGGTCAGGAGTTTGAGACCAGCCTGGCCAACATGGTGAAACTCTGCCTTTACTAAAAATACAAAAATTAGCTGGTATGGTGGCGCACGCCTATAGTCCAGCTACTCAGGAGGCTGAGGCAGGAGAATCACTTCAACCCAGGAGGAAGAGGCTGTAGTGGGCTGAGATTGCATCACTGCACTCCAGCCTGGGAGACAGAGCAAGACTCTGTTTCAAAAAAAAAAAAAAAGAAAAAAAAAAGAAAAAAAAAATTTGACTCCCCAGGGGCAGCAACTTGTGGGTAGGCAAACAAAGGTTAGTAAGGCTCGTTTTTTTGTTGTTGTTGTTTGTTTGCTTGCTTTTTTTTTTTTTTTTTTTTGAGATGGAGTCTTGCGATTTTTCTGCCTCAGCCTCCTGAGTAGCTGGGACTAAAGGTGCACACCACCATTCCTGGCTAATTTTTTGTATTTTTTAGTAGAGACAGGGTTTCACCATGGCCAGGATGGTCTCGATCTCCTGACCTTATGATCTGCCTGCCTTGGCCTCCCAAAGTGCTGGGATTACAGACATGAGCCATGCGCCCAGCCATAAGCCTTGTTAACATAGATTCCTGTGGTACCATCTTCAGGCTGGTAAACATCTAAAGTTGTCCTCCATGGTTAACTTGCATTCTCCTAGGTAGAAGAGGGAGTGGGATATAGTTTGTCTTTGTAAGTTGATGTCCTGCTTTTAGGCACATAGGTTGGGGGCAGAGAGCTTTCCTGCATCTGCTTCTAAAGTACCTTCAGCTCAACAATCCAACTTTTAGGATGGCATGTTCTGGTCTCCCCTACTAAACTATAACTCTTGGAGGTCAAGGATTCTATCTTTCCCTTCTTTGCCCTCTCAGTGCCCTACTTGGTAGGGCTCCTAATATTTTAATTCCGAAATGGTTACTGGACACCTATTAAATAGCAAACACCATGCTAAGCATTAGGGATGCAAAGAACGTAAAATATGACCTGGGAAAGAAGCTAGGATTTATATGCACTTGCTATGTATCATCTAATGATTAAGAAAGAAAGACAGCCCTGGAGTCTGCCTGGGGTTGAATCCCATCTCTGGTGTTAAATTAACTACAAGACCTTGGGCAAGTTACTTAACTTCTTTAGCCTGAGTTTTCTCATCCTCAAAAATAGTAATGATCATTACCTACTGTATTAGCTCCCTAGGGCAGCTGTAACAAATCACAGACTGGATGGCTTAAAACAACAGAAATTTATTCTCTCAAAGCTCTGGAAGCCAGAGTCCAAAATCAGTGTCAGCAAGGCCATGCTCCCTGGAAAGGCTCTGGGGAAGAGCTCCTTCCTTGCCTCTTCCTGGTTCTGGCGGCTCCTAGCGGCCCTACGTGTTCCTTGGCTCGTAGCGGCATCATTCTAACCTCTGCCTCCATCTTCACAAGGCATTCCCTCTTACTCTCTCTGCATCTCTCCATGTCCTCTCCTCTTCTTATAAAGATACTAGTCACTGGATTTTTTTTGAGAGAGTTTCATTCCCATTGCCCAGTCTGGCATGCAGTGGTGCCATCTTGGCTCACTACAACCTCTGCCTCTTTGGTTCAAGTGACTCTTCTGCCTCAGCCTCCCAAGTAGCTGGTGTCTGCCACCACAGCCAGCTCATTTTTTTGTATTTTTAGTAGAGACAGGGTTTCACCATCTTGGCCAGGCTAGTCTCAAACTCCTGACCTCAGGTGATCTGCCCTCCTTGGCCTCCCAAAGTGCTGGGATTATAGGCGTGAGCCACTGCGCCCAGCCACAGTCCTGGATTTAGGTCTCACTCTAATCCTGTGTGATTTCATCTGAACTCATTGCACCTGTAAAACGCTGTTTCCAAATAAGGTCACACTGTGAGATTCTGGGTTGACAAGCATTTTTGGAAGACACTTATTCAACCCACAGCACCTATTTTATAAGGTCATTGTGAGGATTAAATGGGATGATGCCTGTGAAGCATTTGGCACAATGCCCGGCACATAGTAAAACTCATTGAACGTTAGTCATTTTTAGGACAGTAAATTAATCAGCATTGTTTTTATTTGTGAACATTAGAAACCCAATTCGGTTCTTGTGTGGCGAGATCTGGGTGCTTAAATGAGGTTATGGAGGGCCTTTCCCTTATCATTTCCCAGCTTTCTTCATTGTCTTTATCCTTAGGCACACTCTCCTAGTCAGGTGGCAAGAAAATCCCTCAGCAGGTCCGGCGCTCCATTTGACCAGCTCATCATGCTTGGTGGAAAAGGATCACCTCTTTCTCAATAGTTTCAGCAAAGGTGCCAGGGCTGACTCTCATGGAACCAGTCTGGAACATGAGCCTATCCCAAAGACAATCTCTATGGCCAGGGGGATGCAATATCCTGAACTAGGGCGTGGGGTGGAGGGTGACCCACCTGAACTGCAAGTGAAGGAAGGGTGGTTCCCAAAAGAGAAATCAGAATGTGAACCCTCAGAAACCATGTCTGCAAAACACAAATAGTCAACTCTAGACCGTGACAGTGTCGTGTGCCAGCTCCTAGCATGGTCTTTAGCACAGTGTAGAAGTTCAGTAAATGTTTGTTGAATAATCGTATGAATAATGCAAGAAAACATGTTAGACACCAAGTAAGATATCCATGTTGGCGGGGCGCAGTGGCTCACTCCTGTAATCCCAGCACTTTGGGAGGCTGAGACAGGCAGATCACTTGAGGCCAGGAGTTAAAGACCAGCCTGGCCAACATGACAAAACCCCCTCTCTACTAAAAATACAAAAATTAGCCAGGTGTAGTGGCGTGTGCCTGTAGTCCCAGCCACTCAGGAGGCTGAGGTGGGAGAATTGCTTGAACCCAGGAGGCAGAGGTTACAATGAGCAGAGATTATGCCAATGCACTCTAGGCTGGGCGACAGAGTGAGACTCTGTCTCAAAAAAAAAAAGAAAAAAAAAGCTCATGTTTTCTCATTACTTTCCACTGCAAAGAAGTATTCCATTTTGCAGGTGTGGAAATTGAGGCTGAGTGAGTTTAAGTGATCTAAGATAACAGAATGGAAAGCAGCAGAGCCAGGATTCAAAGCCAGGTGGGTTTCATTGCAGTGCCTGTGCTGTTTCTATTACACCATGCTGCCTTTGTCCACCAGACTCATAGCCAGAGACTAAAGTTTGAATACACACCACCGTTAGATGCAAAAACAAAATGAGTTTGTTGATGAAGATGCTGAGGTAGAGGAAGCATGGAGGAGGAATGAGAGGGTAAATCAACACTGAGGAGATGGTGTAGGGAATTCACCCTGAGACATTCAGATCCACATCTGGGGCTGGAGGAGGAGGACATTCCAGGAGCTCTGAAAGAGCCCGGTAAGTGGGTGAAGCAGGCGACCTAATCCACCAAAACAGTTGCTGTGTCTCCAAGAGGGAGGGAGACATCAGGCCTGTGAGAGGCACCCATGCATCAATAGTTCATCAATTATTGACATTTTCCTTTTTCATTGCTATGTAGTATTCTATTGTGTAAACATGCCATAATTCTATTTTTTGAGATGGAGTCTCATTTTGTTGCCCAGGCTGGAATGCAGTGGCCTGAACTTCTAGGCTCAAGCAATCCTCCCACCTCAGCCTCCCAAGTAACTGGGAATACAGGAAATAGGCCATAATTCTTTTCCCCATTCTGTTGTTGATGATATTTAGGTTGTTTCTAGTTTTTTGCTGTTAGGAATAAGCCACTATGAACACTCCTGTGCATGTCCTTCAGTGGCCATAGCATGCATTCCTGTTGGATACACTCAGGAATAAAATTGTTGGGTCATCCAGATGTCTCCCATTGATCGTTGGCTGTTCTTTGTCTTCTACCTCTCAAAGCCCCTCAGATAGTGCAGAACTCTTGCCTGTCTAGCGCTGTCTAAGCCTGGAGGTAGGGGGTTGAACAAGGTGATCTCCCGAGGCCTCTCTCAGCATTTCTCTGAAGGATTTAGCCACGGGTCTCTGGTCCCAGCTCCTGCCAGCATCATTGTTTGCTCACGAAAACGTTTCATGCAATTAGCCAAGTAATGACATCTTAAAACTGTAGAGCTAATATATTACGTAATAAAACACAGGAGCAAATCTCTTTGACACATACTGGTGATTTACTCTGCCAGCCATAAAGATAATTACATTTCAGGTTGATATATAAAAGGCGGCAGGCAGAGCTTATGAAAAATTAGCATAGCTTTGTGTTGGACCTCTCCATTCATGTGGGCCTGTTCATCATTCCTCCTGCAGTTAGCCAGCAAACATTGACTCAGCTGGGCCTTCCCAGTGACTGGTCACCGCTGCCACTGGAAGGCCTTGTTGGCAGCATGGAAAGGGCAGGTGGAATGGGCCAAGTTTGAGGTTTAAGTCACTCATTCTTACAGGCAGCTCTGTGACATTGAAGCTGTCTTCTCAGGGTTAACAAGAATTCTAAACAGAAATATAGTTATGATTAAGCATTAATTAGCTACACTTTGACCCAACTCCTTGTAACCAACAGTCACGGTAGGACTAGATACTGGCCATTTGCATCCCCATGGTCCCTATAGATAGGATTCCTGATGTTAGAACCACAAGACTTTTGTTTAAGTTAGATAGGATCTCTGACATTAGAATCACAAGGCTATTGTTTAAGAATTGCTTACAATGTTTTTCAGATTCCCAATTCCAATAAAACAGCTTATGCCAACCAGTTTGAAGACCCCCACAGAAGAACAGAATCAGTATGAGAATACAGTTTCTTCAACTCCCTGTCTTATGACTTCGGCCTACACTATGACACTCAACAATCTCCACACTTTGGCATACTCCAAAACCCCTAAAACCACTATCCCCAAACTCCTCAGGTAGTCGGATTTGAGGTTTCCTCCTGTCTCCTTGTTTGGTGTCCCTACAGTTAAACCTCTTTCTCTGCTGCAACCTGGTGTCTCAGGCATATTTAAAATTGCCTTTGTGGCTGGAAGCAGTGGCTCACACTTGTAATCCCAACAGGTGGAGAGGCTGAGGTGGGTGGGTCACGAGGTCAAAAGTTCGAGATCAGCGTGATCAACATGGTGAAACCCTGTCTCTACTAAAAATACAAAAATTAGCTGGGTATCATGGCACACACTTATAATTCCAGCTACTTAAGACCCTGAGGCAGGAGAACAACTTGAACCCAGGAGGCACGGGTTGCAGTGAGCCGAGGTGACACCACTGCATTCCAGCCTGGGCGACAGAGCAAGACTCTATCTCAAAAAAACAAAAAAATAAAACAAAAGTAAATAAATAAATAAAATAAAATTGTCTTTGCAAAGATTATGACAGTGACAGAAGTCTAGCAAGGCTGACTTCATCTTGCTTCTAGCCCTCCAAGCTGGCTGTCCTTGCTCATTCCTGGGCATAGGCTAAGCTAACCATGGGAGGAATTTAGTTTACAGTTTGAAGCAAGGATGATAATAATCCCTCTCTACAACTGATCTCCTCCTTGTTAGGGGGCTGAAGCTGCCTTTGTAGGACTAATGGAAGGTCATAAGATTAGAAATATTGGAGGGGCCTGAATTCTGCTTAAATGTAGGGCATAGTTTCCATAATCTCTTATTGTTAGGAGTTGTGGCCGGAGGTCACAAGATTTGTGACTTCCCCGATTGCTCCTATAGATAACACCACTACTGGTACCAGAATCTAAGACTAGTCTTCGGAGATGTTTTTCAGACTTCTGCATTCTGGCAACCGACTGAGCCCACCTGAACTTATTATGACTCATGACTCAACCAGTCCTGTGCCCTCACCCCAACCAGAGGTGGACACAGTGCATGAGGACAGTTTTCCACTACGATTGCATCCCTGACCAATCAGCAGTGCCCAGTCGCTAGTCCCTTGCCCACCAAACTATCCTTGAAAAACCTTAACCTCCAAGCCTTCAAGGAGTTTGATTTGAGTGATAACTCCAGTTCGCCCACGTGGTTGGCCTATCATTAAGTACATTCTTTACTATAATACCACAGGATCAGTGAACTGATTTTGTCTGTACAGCAGGCAGAAAGAACCCACTGGGCAATTCCATGCTGACTGGCTGCATGCATCAGGCAATGGACCTATTGCAGTTACAACAAAGCAGAAGAAGCATCTGGCCTGGGAGATGGGGTGCCTTGTCTCTGGCCCTGATTTGCCACCACCAGTGTTGAGCAACTCACTACCTCTCTTGGAGTCAAAATACATGCTGCGGGCAAGATGTTCCCAGCTCCTCGATGATCACCCAGGAGAGGTTTATGGTGAATGCTCTGAACTTCCAGGACTAATTTTCCAAAGCAAAGGTCAGGTCTCTCAGTCTGACAAGTATCAGCTCACTTCTTTCTTCTTTCTCTCCTTCATCTCCTTCTTCTTTTTTTTTTTTTTTTTTTAAGTCAGGCAACCTCCCAAGCTCAAGTAGGCACAGAGAGGTTCCTGGCCCACTTCTAAGGATGAAGGGACAATGAATTTGCAACTGAGGTGTCCTGGTGTCACTGACTTCAAGGATTCCCTTCTAAGGCAAAATTAATATAAGAAGATAGTTTGTGCTGGGCAAGGTGGCTCATTCGTGTAATTCCAGCACTTTGGGAGGCTGAGGTGGGTGGATCATGAGGTCAGGAGTCTGAGACCACCTTGGGCAACATGATGAAACTCCATGTCTACTAAAAATTCAAAAATTAGCCCAGCCGTGGTGGTGTGCGCCTATAATCCCAGCTACTCAGGACGCTGAGGCAGGAGAATTACCTGAATCCAGGAGGCGGAGGTTGCAGTGAGCTGAGATTGTGCTACTGCACTCCAGCCTGGGTGACAGAGCAAGACTTGTCTCAAAAGAAAAAAAAAAAAAAAAAAAGAAGAGAGTTTGTTTGCACCATGTTTGAAGACTGCAACCAGGAAACATAGATCTAAATTGCCCTGAATGTAAGCCTGAATTAGCAGCAGTTACAAGTGGATTTTCAAAAGAAAAGAAGAGGCAGTTCACAGGTAGTTTACCAAGAATGTACACTAAGATAACCTGGGCAACAGAGTGAGACCCTGTCTCTCCAAAAACAAAAAGGCTCACGCCTGTAATCCCAGCACTCTGGGAGGCTGGGGCAGGAGGATTGCTTGAGCCCAGGAGTGCAAGGCCAGCCTGGGCCACATGGCAAAGCCCTGTCTCCACTAAAAATACAGAAAATCAGCCAGACGTGATAGCGCACACCTGTAATCCAAGCTACTGGGGAGGTTGAGGCATGAGAATTGCTTGAACCTGGGAGGCAGAGGTTGTGGTGAGCCAAGATCGTGCCACTGCACTGCAGCTGGGTGACAGAGTGAGACTCAGTCTCAAAAAACAAAAAAAAAGGAAAAGAAAATTACCAGAGTGTGGTAGTACCTGGCTGTAGTCCCAACTACTCCAGAGGCTGAGGCGGGAGGATTGCTTTAGTAGAGGAGGCTGAGGCTTCAGTAAGCAATGATCATGCTCCCACTCTCCAGCCTGAACAAGAGTGAGACCCTCTCTCTAAACAACAAGCAACAATATAATAATAACAACCACATAAGCTATTCTTAGGTCATTTGCTATTATTTGTATCACAAATTTAGGAACCTGAAGAGAATGGGTGAGGCAGCTAGTCAGGTACAGAATGCCTTTGAACAATTCTGGGCCTGGGTGGAGCATGAGGAGGGATGTGCATGACTGAATCCCCAAACTCCTGTCTCTCAGGGCCTGATACATTTTACATAGCTTAGACTGCTCTAAGCTATTTTTCTTTTCTCACCCTGTTCTCTACTGCCCCACACCAAGAGGCAGGGGCCCAGAGGGAGTTCAGAGAGAAAAGAATTTGGAAAAACCCTCAGGCATCAATATTCGAGGTCCTTGTTTAGATAAAGGAAACAGGAAGACAGGAGCTGCTGTGTCATCCAGATTCTGTAGGGGAGGAAAAATACCTTTTCCTTCTACCCTTCGTAGGTCCATTGGCTGGAACACCTGCAACAAAAGACAGAGTAACAAGAGAAAAACACACAGACGTTTATTAACCTCTATACCTCATACACACATGGGAGATACCCAGGGGAAAAGGAGTAAATCTCAAAAGAGGTGGCTTAGAATTCAGGCTGAAATACCATCTTCAGCTGAAACAAAGAAATAAGGGTATGAGGGAGGCCAGTTATGGGGAGGTGACTAGGAAAAGTACAGTAAACAAGGGTAAGGTTTGCTATGCATATTAAAGTCAGTGCCTTATCCATTGCTAAGTCTCTAGTGATTTGGAGACATTGCTAAGTCTCTAGTGATTGGAGACGTCCTTCGCTCTCTGGTACAGAGCGGGAGACATCCTTACAAACGGAGATTTCCTTTATAAATGTAAATTTCCCTTACAAAAGGGTAACTTCTACTCTGTTTCAGTTTCTCCTGTGTCTGCAGTTTCTCAAAATAATCAACTCAAGATAATCCTTATGCCAGAGAGGCATATTTTAGGATGGCATATTCTGGTCCCCTACAGTCATATTCTGGTCTTCTACAATTCACAGAGAAAACTAGTGTCAGAGCAGAGACTAGAAGGCAGCACGAGACGTATAGAGCCAAAGATATGTTGCTGCCATTCTGAGCGACGGAGTCCAGAATCCAATGTGGTATTCGCTCCTCCTCTTACTTGGGCGCAAACCGGGATCTTAAAGGAAACCCAGCCTCATGCTTCCTTTTTTCTTGGTTTCCCCACCCGTCTTCTCTTGCTCAGGTACTGGCAGCCTGTCTAGTGGCAGGTTGCTCTGGATGCAGCAAGGATGGACTAGATGAGCTCTAGAGAGCCAGGACTGCTGACCCTTAGACTTGGGGAGAGGTGGGACCTGGAAGGTGAGCTGCAGATAACCCACTTGCAGTAGCCATTAGTCAGCTGTGAGCCTTTGGGAAATGGGAGCCAGGACTCCTAGGATCTGCCACTCTTCTCTCTCCTCCCTGGTCTTCTGAGGCCAAGTCATCTTTGGTTTTTCACTGGGAAATGTTTTCACCTCCCAAACCTGGACAGAGTGCCTCATCCTGGCTGAGTGGGGACGTTCTCCAACGAGTCTTAGGACCTTAGGCAGCAATACTGCAAACATGGGGTTCATCAAAAAGCCATTTGCAGGCCAGGTGCAGTGGCTCATGCCTGTAATCCCAACACTTTGGGAGGCTGAGGCGGGTGGATCACCTGAGGTCAGGAGTTCAAGACCAGCCTGGCCAACATGATGAAACCCCATCTCTACTGAAAATACAAGAATAGCCAGGTGTGGTGGCGTGTACCTGTAATCTCAGCTACTCCGGAGGCTGAGGCAGGAGAATGGCTTGAACCCCGGAGGCAGAGGTTGCAGTGAGCCAGGATCATGCCACTGCACTCCAGCCTGGGCCACAGAGTGAGAGTCTGTCTCAGAAAAAAAAAAAAAAAAAAAAAAAGTGGCAAGGTTGAGAGCTGCATCCTCTGAGCCTCCGCCCCTCCTCCTTGACTTGAATGCAGGAATGTCAGGCTTGGCCACAACTAGTTGGATGGTTGGAGGAGGACTCCAACTCAGGAGCGCAGCACGCCGGGCCTAGATGGCAGTATGCGAGCTCCTTCTAGGTTCTGGAATGTGCAAACTCAGCCACGTACAGACCCTCAGCTTCCGGCCCAGACCCCTGCTGAGTTATTGAGGCAGATCTTGGAAGAAAGGGGGCGTCTAGAAACCCCCAAGCCCCTCCTCCTGCCCATTGTCTCCCCCGAATCCCCCCGCAGCGGCTCGGCGCGGCAGAGCGCAGGGGCGCAGGCTCTGGGAGAGGCGGTGGGGCGGGGGCCACGGGGCGTCAGTTTGTTCTCCGCGGAGGAGGCGACGCGCCGCCAACGACCGCAGCTCCACGTCCTCAGGCTTCTGGGAGCCGCCCCAGCGGGAGCCAGGGAGAAGATGAATCGCGTTGAGTGACACAGGACATGGCAGATTGGATGTTTAATTTGGGTGTCTCTTTAGAACGTCCCTCACGCCCACCTCCTCTGCTCCCACTTAGCATCCTGCCGGCGAGAAAGCCCTGCTCCTCACAAATTGCCTTGTCGGCTCAGAGAAAAATGCCAGCGTGACTGATTGCTAGGTGGGTCCCTCCAAGTGCGCGGGAAGAAACCGGCACGACCGCACAATGCTCCTTCCTACGGAGATGCGGTGTTGCGCCAGAGCGGGGGATTTGAGTCAGACCCCAGGAAGCACTGCCCCTGGAGGAGGGACACTCGTGGGGCTGGGGGTTTGTTTACGGGTCTTTTGGGGCCAGTGGGGGGGCTGGGCGACTCTGGCTGGGGTCTGGCTGCCCTGGGGGACCTGCGGGGCCCGGAGGAAGGGGACGGCACCAGGTCCGCGAGAGGGGGGCGTGCGGGGCGCGGAGGCGGAGCGCAGCCCCCAGCAGACGGACAGCCTTCCCCAGACTGCTTGGAGCTCCGAGCCCGGCGCCGAAACTGGCAGATCACAACCTGTCAGTCGCACTTTCCCGGCAGCCTCACCTGCCTCCAGATCTTTCCAAACAAGGAAAGGAGCTGCAAACATGGCAATCACCTTCCCGGCAGCGGCAGACAGCTGCCATAGAGCGACAGGGGACGAGCCAGCCCAGCCGAGGAGGTGGAGACGTGATCAGGCTGTGGCAGCCACCCAAGCCGAGCTAGAGCTCGGGCGGACCCCTCCCCCTGCCTCCCGCAGGAAGTGTGGTGGGTGTCCAAGGGCACCCTCAGCCTGGCCGGGACTCCACTGCCAAGGACCAGCATCGGAGAAGCCACCTGTTCAGGTGGCAGTTCTGGAAGGACCCCTGGGGGTGGGGGAGGGTGGGACTAGGGCTGCACCCTGGCTTTTGCTAAACATTTGTGTGGCTAGGGCAAGTGCCCTGGTCTTGGACTCTGAGTGAAGCGCACAGGGCCTGTGGTCTCTGGCTTCTAGCTTTGCCATTCTGATTCTGAAGATCCATTAGGAAGAGCAAAGGGTGGCTTTTAGCACCTGAGGCTGAGGGGGTGGGGGTGGGCAGAAACCACATTTCCTAGGCTGTGGAGTGGCCCTGATCCTCTCTTCATAGTCCAAATGATTGCTTCAGTGGAGTGTTGAGATGAAGAGGTGTTGGAGGTCTGACCCTGGATAGGCCTGAGTGACCTGGGACTCAGGGTCCCAGAAGGCTGGAATGAAGAACCTCCTTTGAGGGTTGATATAGGAGAATTTAAGGGGTCCCTGCCTTGCTTCCCATCAGCCTGCTGAGTGTCACTATGCATGCCAAGGACAGTCTGATGGGTGCACCAGCTTCCCCCAGAATTGACTGCCTTTTACTCCATGAACTGTCTGAGATTGCACAGGTCCCTCTGAGTTCTTGAAAGTATGAGGACAAACAGAAGGGAGGATGCTCTCAACATGAATGTGGGTGATTTGCCCCTGGTGAAGCCACAGTGTGAGTAGTTCACCTGTACAAATCAAGAGATGAATGCCTTTTCCATCTGCTCTCATTCAGATGTCTTCTCAATCAGAAAATGTCTACTCTTTAGCTCCCAGCCCAGGTGACACTTACCACTCCTTCACCATGCCCACCTTGCCAGCTTCCTCCTATAGAGTAGTGGATGAATCGCCCCCTATGTCACACGGAGCAGGACCATCAAAGTGGCCCTAGGATGAGAAAGCTGGAGGGAGTCGACAGGAATTCATTTAAAAATATTCCTTCAGCTTAAAACATGATGTAGGTGGGGAAAATATCATGATCAGATGGAAGTTAGGGTGGCAGAGGATGTCACCAAGTCATCTCGATACATTGCAAGAAAAAGGCTGGGATCTGGGTGCCGAGGAAACTTTCAACAAGCTGTGTGTGAAGACTCAGCTTTTTTTCAGTATCCTAGCTAGCTTCCCCTTCCCGTGCCACACCCTTTCTGTGCTCTTTAAAGGGACTTAACATCCTCATGCTCTCTGCTTCCTCACCCAGTTTTCAGCAAAGTATCTCTAATAGTCATTTACACCTGCATTCGAAGATAAGTTCCTGGGTGACAGCTTATGTAAATTTTCAGGTCAACTTTCAGAAGGTATTTGCTATGGTTTGACTGTGTCCCCTCCAAAATCATGTGTTGGAGACATAATTGCTATTGCAACCATATTAAGAGGTGAGTCTCTTAATACGGCAGCTCATGCCTGTAATTCCAGCTGCTTAGGAGGCTGAGTGGGAGAATCACTTGAGGCCAGTAGTTTGAGACCAGCCTGGGCAACATAATGAGACCCCATCTCCAAAAAGTAAAAACATAAAAAAATTAGCTGGGTGTTCGGAATATGGCTATTAGCTGGTAGCTGGTCTCAGCTACTCAAGAGGCTGAGAGTGAGGTGGGAGGATGGCTTGTGCCTAGGAGTTTGACACTGCAGTGAGTTATGATTGTGCCATTGTACCCCAGCCTGGGCACCGCAGTGAGACCTTGTCTCTAAAAAATACAAAAAAAGAGGCCGGGCGTGGTGGCTCATGCCTTAATCCCACGCTTTGGGAAACCGAAGTGGACGAATCACAAGGTCAGGAGTTCGAGACCAGCCTGGCCAACATGGTGAAACCCCATCTCTACTAAAAATACAAAAATTAACCAGGCGTGGTGGTGCATGCCTGTAATCCCAGCTACTAGGAAAGCTGAGGCAGGAGAATTGCTCAAACTTGAGAGGCATAGGTTATACTGAACTGAGATCACACCATTGCACTCCAGCATGGGTGACAGAGCGAGACTCTGTCAAAAAGAAAGAAAGAAAGGAAGGAAAAAAGGAAGGAAGGAAGCAAAATGAAAGAGGCGGGACCTTTAAGAGGTGGTTAGATCATAAGTGGTCTGCCCTCATGAATGAATTAATGCCTTTGTCCATTGTCTCAGGAATGGGTTCCTTATAAAAAGAGGAGGTCAGCCCTTCTCTCTGCCTTCACTCTCCTCCTCTCTCTCTCTCTCCCCCATCCTCTCTCTCTCTCGCTCACCCATGTGATGCCTTCTGCCATGCTATGATGCAGCAAGGCCTTACCAGATGCTGCCCCCTCAGTCTTGGACTTCCCAGCCTCCAGAACCATAAGCCAGTAAATTTCTGTTCACTATAAATTACCCAGTCTGAGGTGTTCTGTGGGAGCAGCTCAAAACAAAGACAGTATTCGTATTTAAATAATCTAAGCCATTTTCTATCTAACTATGGGCTTTCTTCTCTGGTAAAAAGAGCAATGTTGACAGCACTTGGTCTCAGAGCCCCTGACAGTAGCACTAAGTCACAAGCACTTACTCTGCCATCATATATGGTGGCCCTGCTGAGGCTCTGGCAGTGGGGCAAGCCCAAAACAAAGCAAGTGGTCCCGGTGCCCTTCCCTACTTCCACTCCCTGCTCCAGATTGATAGACTGGACACAGGGGTTAAGATTAGAAAATCTGGCCAGGCATGGTGGGCACACCTTTAATCCCAGCACTTTGGGAGGCTGAGGTGGGCATATCACTTGAGACCAGGTGTTCGAGACCAGCCTGTGCAACACAGTGAAACCCCGTCTCTACTAAAATTACAAAAATTAGCTGGGTGTGGTGATGGATGCCTATAATCCCAGCTACTAGGGAGGCTGA
>PVKP010029085.1:0-19768 GCA_004027715.1 Plecturocebus donacophilus
GCACTTTTCTCCCCCAAATCTGAAAGCGTGCCCTTTATCCACATCGTTTACATTCCTTAAAACTTCTGGAACGTGGCAGGATGGGCCTGGAGTAGGGACAAGGAACGGAAGCGGGAAGGGGAGGAGCGTGCACCCCTCCTGGCCTTGGTGCGCGCCGCGCCCCCTACCCTCTCGCTACTTGGGAAGGGACGCGCGGGCCAGACGCGCCCAGACTGCCGCGATGGCGCTGGTGGTCGGTCGACTCTCCGGTGGGCCGGGCTCCCACCCGGCCACGCCAGGCCGGAATGCGGTCGTGTTCGTGTGTCTCCTGCTTAGCACCTGGTGCACAGGTACGGGACGCGGGGTCCCTGACGCTGCGGAACGGCGGAGGGCACTGTAGAGGGGGGATGGATGGAGTTGGAGGCGGCGGGACCGCCTGGGGCGCGGGGAGCGTGGGGTCGCAGAGCCTGAGACCTTCCGATCCCCTGGGTCTTGTGCGAACTCTTTTGTGCCGGAGTGAGAGGAATTCCCCGTCCGTGCCTGGGAACTCTTCCCCCTCCCTTATCTGGGAGATAGCAGGAAGTGAAACTCCCTGAACGGTGAGACCCAGAGCAGCAGGGAGCATGGAACTCTTTGTGGGGAGGGAGTGGAGGGCCTCCGATCACTGGGTAAAGAAAAGCCGCGATGGGGCTTGGGCGCACCCGGGGATTTCTAAGTGTTGGAGTAACGGAGAGAGGGCACGGGAGGGCTGGATCAAACGCTTCCTAGAGGGAGAGAGACGAAGGAACAATGCCCAGGCCTCGGGTGGGTGTGGGACTGGGGACTCCCCATCCCCCGCACCCCACCCACCTCCCTCGGGCTCCGTATTATCCGTGCGTGAGAGTCTGGTAGGATGGACTTAGGGACTTGAAACAGACTTCTGCTGGCAGGCTTTCACCTGGATGTGTTGTTTGGGTGGGGATGAGGTTTTTCAGCACTTTTGGCGCAGTCATTTGAAATGACTTTAGGGTAGGGTGAGGTGGAGGGAGGTGGAGATACTGTGGGGGCTTTAGTCACTCCATGGCAACGCAATTCAGGCAAAGAACTCTAAGATTTTGTCTCCAAATTCAAAAGACCCTGGGTAGTCGTTTTTGAAATGGGGCCTTGAGCGCTGGGGGCATGACATGGCCATTTGGGCTTGCCTGCCCAGCCCACACAGAGGTCCCCTGCTGTGGGTGAATGGCAAAGGGATTGAGGGGACTGGCATGGTTCAGAGGCCACAGGCTGGGAAGAGGGATGGTGGGTCCAAGGAAACTGGCCGTGCCACTGTGTACCTGCCACTTCAGCCCCACGGGTCTATAAAATGGGCATGATTATCGTGGCTGCCTCACCAGTCATGGAGATTAAGGAACAATGTGTGCCAGGCACTCTGTAAACCACACACTTGCAAGTGTCAGGCTGGTGACAAGTGGCGTTCCTGTTGAAGCACCTCCCTGAGCTCACAGCAATCCCTGACTCTCCTCTTGCCCTCAGCCCCTGCCAGGGCCATCCAGGTGACCGTGCCCAACCCCTACCACGTGGTGATCCTCTTCCAGCCCGTGACCCTGCCCTGTACCTACCAGATGGCCTCGACCTCCACGCCACCCATCGTCATCTGGAAGTACAAGTCCTTCTGCCGGGACCGCATCGCCGATGCCTTCTCCCCAGCCAGCGTCGAAAACCAGATCAATGCCCAGCTTGCAGCCGGGAACCCAGGCTACAACCCATACGTGGAGTGCCAGGACAGCGTGCGCACCGTCAGGGTCGTCGCCACCAAGCAAGGCAATGCCGTGACCCTGGGAGACTACTACCAGGGCCGGAGGATTACCATCACCGGAAGTACGTTGGGCCGGGGCAGGGGGGTGAGGCTGGGCTTGCTCGGGTGGTGGGGCTGGCACCCTTGTACCCAGCCTGGAGTCCCCATCGAAAGCTCTTGAGTGCCAGTGTCTGAAAGGACCAATGAATGGAGCAATTCTTTTTTTGTTTTTGAGATAGAGTCTCACTCTAGACTCCACGCTGTAGTGCAGTGGTGCAATCTCGGCTCACGGCAACCTCTACCTCCCGGGTTCAAGTGATTCTCCTGCCTCAGCCTCCTGAGTAGCTGGGACTCCAGGTGTGCGCCACATGCACAGCTAATTTTTGTATTTTTAGTTGAGATGGGGCTTCGTCATGTTGGCCAGGCCGGCCTCAAACTCCTCACATCAAATGATCTGTCTGCCTTGGCCTCCCAAAGTTCTGGGATAACAGGTGTGAGCCACCATGCCCAGCCTGATGGGAGCAATTCTATTTTACTATTCTTCCTTCTCCTTATCCTTCCATTCCTTAATTTAACAACAAAGATTTTTTGAGCATCTGTCATATATCAGGGCCCTGGGAATACAGCTGTTACCAAAATCATCAAGCCACTTCCCTCTCGGAGCCCACACTGCAGTGAGAGACACACACAACACACACTCAAATGCTTAAAGATGAAGAAAACTGAGTAATGGAGAGAAGAGGCTGGGGTTTGTTCTATAATCATATTAATAATACGGGCAGTAAGAAGTAAAATTTATCTAGGTAACAACTTATAAAGGGCCTATTGTGTGCTAAGCTCTCATCCAGGTTCCCAACGATTAACTCAGAAGCACACTAGTTGAATAGATTCTATTATTGTTATCTGCAGAGGCCCAGAGAAAGTGACTTGCCTATGGTCGCATAGCTGGTAACAGGGCTGGGATTCTAACTCGGCCACTTTGAGTCTAGTGGCCAAGCTCCTAATCCCTTTGCTTGCCTAGGGTGGTCCGCAGAGGACTCAGAGGAGGTGGCAGGAGTGAACTGTGGGGACAAGAGATCTTAATGGAGAAAGCCTGCGACGTGCCAGGAACATCACACACATTCTCCCATTGAGTCCTCTACATTCCTGACAGCTGAGGCACAGAGAGGTTAAGTTGTGCAAATGGGCACATGTGAAGTCAAGGTCTGGAGCTGGGGTTTGAACCCAGTCAGCCCTGAGAATCCTTGTTCTTAACCATAATGCTGCCTCCTGATAGGAAGTGCCTATTGGGACTAAGAAACAGTCATTCATTCGTTCGTTTGGGATTTATCAAGTATCTACTACGTGTCGTTGGTGCTGAGGATAGAGGAGGTGATTGGGATGGCTAAGTTTCTGTCCTCGAGGTGACATTCTGGTGGGGTGAGACTGGCAGTAAATAAGCAGATAAAGAATACGAGAATTTCAAAGTCTGGGTGAGGTGGCTTATGCCTGTAATCTCAGCACTTTGGGAGGCTGAGGCAGGTGGATTACCTGAGGTCAGAAGTTCGAGACCAGCCTGGCCAATATGGTGAAACCCCATCTCTACTAAAAATACAAAATTAGCCAGCTGTGGTGGCACATGCCTGTAATCCCAGCTACTCAGGAGGCTGAGGCGGAAGAATCACTTGAACCCAGGAGGTAGAGGTTACAGTGAGCTGAGATCGCACTACTGTACTCCAGCCTGGGCGACAGTGAGACTCTGTCTCAAAAAAAGTGGGGGGGGATTTCCAGCTCTCTGGAATCCCCTCCCACATAGTGGGAGCTCTCTCTTCCCTCCTGGATTTCCCCTCTGGGGTCCCCTGCCACCCAGTGTGGAAGCTGTCTTTCCTCTCCTGGATTCCATCTTTCTGGATTCTCTCACTCAGTGTGAGGGGAGTTTTCCTTTTCTGATTTTCTCCCTCCAGGAATCCTTCTCACTCTGTGTGAGAGCGGCTTTTCTATCATTCAGTGTGAGAGCTAGCTGCTTCTTTCTCTCTCCTTCTCTATTTTCTTTCTCTGCCTAAGTAAATCACTTTTCTGCAACAGCAACAAAAAAAGACTTCATCTCAAAAAGAAAGAGTGAAAATTTCAGAGAGTACTAAGTGCTGCAAAGAAAATAACACCAGGCTGGGTGCCGTGGCTCATGCCTATAAATTTCAGCACTTTGCGAGGCCAAGGCAGGAGGATTGCTTGAGGAGTTTGAGACCAGCCTGGACAACAAAATGAGACCCTGTGTCTGCAAAAAATTTTTTTTGTTTTGAGATGCAATCTTGCTCTGTTGCCCAGGCTGGAGTGTACTGGCACGATCTCAGCTCACTGCAACCTCCGCCTCCCAGGTTCAGGCGATTCTCCTGCCTCAGCCTCCCAAGTAGCTGGGATTACAGGTGTGCACCATCACACCCAGCTAATTTTTGTATTTTTAGTAGAGACGGGGTTTCATCATATTGGCCAGGCTGGTCTCGAATTCCTGGCCTCATGATCCTCCCACCTCAGCCTCCCAAAGTGCTGGGATTACAGGCATGAGCCATCATGCCCAGCCTGTAAAAATTTTAAAAATTAGCTGGGCATGGTGTTATACACCTGTGGTCCCAGCTGCTCAGGAGGCTGAGGTGGGAGGATTGCTCGGGCCTGGGAGATTGAGGTGTCAGTGAGCTGTGATCGTGCCACTGCATTCCAGCCTGGGTGACAGAGTGAGACCCTGTCTCAAAAAGAAAAGAAAATAGCACTGGGTGATGTGCTACATGGAATGACTTGGGCTGCAAATATGATTTGAGAAGGGCCTGGGCCCTACAGAACCTAGAAGGCAGAGAGGAAGAGGAGGGGCAGGGTGCCAGGGATGAAGGCTCACCTACCCCATGTCTTAGTGTGTGTTCACTGTCTTAAACGAGGATTTAAAATTGGGCATGGGGCAGAGTGTGAAGGAGCATCCCTTTGCAGACCCCAAGAAGCCAGGAACTGGAGCATATTCTGCTAGAGGAGAGACTGGAGGCTGGGTTCCAGGGCTGAGCCTGTCAGTCCTGTTTCAGGGGAGGCACCAGGCTTGCTTGCCCTGAATTTCTGTGGGCAGCTCAGCTGCAAGCATCCAGCTGTTACTGAGGTCACAGAACTTCTTAGGCCCCCTGCTCTCTAACCCAGGGAGTGTGCCCGCCTGGACCCGGCATGACTGCTCAGCTCCTGCCAGGACAACCCAAATACTGAGGGTGCTTCCTCTGCTGGGCACAAAAGTCCAGGATGACCCCCCTACCCCAGGCTCCATCTGGGGGAAGGGGCCCTGCATGCTTCAGGGGCCTCGCAGGCCTGGGTCTTTCAAACGCCCCCACCTGGGCCCGTGTTTCATAGCAGCCCTGAGTGTAAACATCCATTGTGTGTGTGTGTCCTTTCAGGAAACCCCGTAGCCACAGGAGCTTCCTCCATTTCAGCTTTGAGGACGGGGAAAAGTGGACTCCCTGTGGTGTTGTCACCCACTGTGCTGTTTTGTTTTTTTATCTGTCGCCCAGGCTGGAGTGCGGTGGTGCGATCTCAGCTCACTGCAATCTCTGCCTCCCAGATTCAAGCAATTCTTCTGCCTCAGCCTCCTGAGTAGCTGGGATTACAGGTGCATACCACCATGCCCCGTTAATTTTTGTATTTTTTGGTAGAGATGGGATTTCGCCATGTTGGCCAGGCTGGTCTCAAACTCCTGACCTCAGATGATCTGCCTGCCTTGGCCTCCCAAAGTGCTGAGATTACAGGCATGAGCCACTGCGCCCGGCCTGTCCTGGTTTTAAAAGTGAAAATAGTCCTGGGTGAACTAAAAGGCTATCCACTCCAGGCATCCCTCAGGTCAAGTGGCTCCTGCCCTGCTTCCGTCCTTCCATGCTTTGGGTGATGGAGCAGTACCTGGTCAGGAGGCCCTGTTCCACCTCCTCAGGCTCCTTGGGGTGCAGGTGTCCCCTCCTCCAGCTGCACTGGAGCAGAGAGCCCATGGGACCTCTGAAATCATGAAGGTCACCTTTGTGGTGTCTAAAGAAGAAACCAGAGGTTGGCGATGCAGAAGCCTGGCTGCTGTTCCCACTAGAGAGCTGGCATCTTGGCATCTTCTCCCTGTGCCTAAAACAATGAAAGCAGTGCTCAGCCTGGGTGATATCAGGGCCAGTCCAGGACCAGGAACAGGGTCCGCCCTGCAGGAAGGAGGTACGCCCAGGCCTTAGGATGGATCAAAAGA
This sequence comes from Plecturocebus donacophilus, assembly GCA_004027715.1. Classification (NCBI taxonomy): domain Eukaryota; kingdom Metazoa; phylum Chordata; class Mammalia; order Primates; family Pitheciidae; genus Plecturocebus; species Plecturocebus donacophilus. The sequence continues at coordinate 5,976 of PVKP010029085.1, forward strand.
AGCCGGAAAACTATATTTTTTGTGGATTTTGAAAATGTCAGATCAAACAAAACACAGTGAAGTCCAGCCTCGGCCCATGAGAAGCCAGATTTCAACCCCTGGCCTATATGATGTGTTTGCCATGGCAGGGGGTTCCCGTCCACTCTTTTGCTTATGGCAGGGGCCAGCCCTTGAGCTCCAGTGTTGGAGAGGCATAGTCAGGGTCTGATCTGAAGACACTGGTGGCTCATGCCTGTAATCCCAGCGCTTTGGGAGGCCGAGGCAGGAGTTGGGAACAGCCTGGGCAGCACAGACCCAGACACTACGGGGCATGATGGTGTACCCCAGTAATTCTAGCCACTCTGGAGATGGGAGCATTGCTCAAACCCAGGAGTTCAAGGCCGCAGGGAGCCACGATCGCACCACTGCACTCCAGCCTGGGTGACAAAGCTAGGCCCTCTCAAAAAAGATACAGGTGGAAAAATGATAGACGAAGAGGGCACTATGGCAAACCTGGAGGATTTAGGAAAACCTAGTTTAGAATTCTATGAGGATTCAGCCACCTCTGCCACCCACGTGGCCCCAGACGCGGGCCTGGGTGCCACATTGCTGTGGCTACGGGCAGTGATGGCTGCCAAAAAAGAAAATTCTATGAGGATTCAATGAAAGAATGTGTGCAGAGGGGCCCAGCACATAGTAAGAGCTTAATAAACAGTGGGGGCCAGGGGCAGTGGCTCACGCCTGTAATCCCAGCACTTTGGGAGGCCGAGCCAGGTGGATCACTTGACCCAGGAGTTCAGGATCAACCTGGACAACAAAGCGAGATTCTGTCTCAAAAAAGAAACAAAAAAACGGTGGCTTAGATGCCTGATCATGAGCGGAAGTCATGTCCTCTACCCCTTCACATCTGCTCTGAAGGTCACCATATCCGGAAGCCTGCCCTGGCCTCCTTGTTTAAAGTGGCACAGCCCCCACTCCACGCCTGGCACTCTCTGTCTGCCCTCCCTGGTTTGTTTTCTCCATACAGCTTATCTCTGTCTGATATGTGACAGCGTTATATTTTTTATTTGTCTTTCTTTCCCAGTTAGAATCTGAGCTCTAGAAGGGCAAGGGCAAGGGTTTATAACTCAAATGTTTTGGGCTTAGGCCTCTTGACACCCTTAATTTTGAAGTTAATTAAGAGCTCAGGCCTAGCACGGTGGCTCGTGCCTGGAATCCCAGCACTTTGGGAGGTCCAGGCAGTCGGCGGATCACTCGAGGTCGGGAGTTCCAGGCCAGCCTGGTCAACATGGTGAAAGCCCCGTCTCTACTAAAAATACAAAAATTAGCCAGGGATAGTCGCGGGTGACTGTAATCCCAACTTCTCAAGAGGCTGAGGCAGGAGAATTGCTTGAACCCAGGAGGTGGAGGCTGCAGTGAACCGAGATCACACCACTGCATTCCAGCCTGGGCAACAGAGCAAGACTCCATCTCTTAAAACAAAAAAATTAAGAGCTCAGAGAGTTTGTTTTCATAGGTAGCAGACTGAGAAAAGTTTACAAAATAATTTAAATAACAGTAAATTCATAGATAAACATAAATAACATCTCTCTTAGGAAAAAAATAATCATTTTCTGAAACCAGACAAAACATGGTTAATGAGGAGGTGGCGTGGTTTTGTTTTTTTGCAAATCTCTGAAGCCTGACTAGACAGAAGAGGCTGGGTCCTCAAAGCTGCTTTGGTCTGTTGTGACCTCTGTCATATGTCACATAACATCTGGAAAACTCCACAGTTAGTACTGTTAGGAAAATAACTTTGATCTCAGGGTCTAGAGGCTGCAGCTTGAGAACTGTGGCTGTGGTATACCAGGAGTCTCAAATACTGCCTAGCATGTAGGTGGCACTCAGTAATGACTGTTGAAGGGCAAACGAATGAATGAAATGAGTCTTTGAATACAGCCATGTGCCCAGAATGATGGGACAGATGAAGGAAGCTAAGGGACGTTAGCACGAGGAGAGCAGGGGGTTCATTTACTTTTTTTTTTTTTGAGATGGAGTCTTGCTTTGTTGCCCAGGCTGGAAGGCAGTGGCGCGATCTCAGCTCACTGCAACCTGCGCCTCCCGGGTTCAAGTGATTCTCCTGCCTCAGCCTCCCAAGTAGCTGGGACTACAGGTGTGCGCCACCATGCCTGGCTAATTTTTAAAATATTTTTGGTAGAGATGGGGTTTTACCATGATGGCCAGGCTGGTCTCGAACTCCTGACCTCAAGTGACTCACCCGCCTCGGCCTTCCAAAGTGTTGGGATTACAAGTGTGAGCCACCACACCCAGCCTATTTTTTAGTTTTTATTTTGTAAAGACAGGGTCTTGCTATGTTGCTTAGGCTGGAGCTTCCGGCCCCAAGTGATCCGCCTGCCTCGGCCTCCCAAAGTGCTGGAATTATAGGTGTGAGCCACTGTGCCTGGCCGAGAGGGTGTTCATTTCTGCTTGTGGCCAGGCATTGTGTCAGCCACTGGGGACCCAGCAGTGACTGAGACAGACAGGGCTCTGCCTCACGGTGCCCACATTCTCAGCAGGCAAGGGATGGCCAGCCCTTAAGCTGGGTGATAGATTTCAGCAGTTGGGCCGGGGAGCTGTGGCAGGAGCCCAGCCCTTGGGGTGGGATAGTGCGAATCTAGAGCCAAGGTGATGGCAAGGGTGAGGCTGGCACAGTAGCTAGAGGCCATGTCGTGCCAAGGGCCTTGGGGACCTTGGGACCTTAGGGAAGGTGTCTGGAATGCCATAGCCAGACACTGTTGCAAGGAGGATTTTTCTGTAGACATGGCTCACGCCTGTAATCCCAGCACTTTGGGAGGCCAAGGCAGGCGGATCACTTGAGGCCAGGAGTTCAACAGCAGCCTGAACAACATTGCAAGACCCTGTCTATAAAAATAAAAGCAAAAACTAACTACTCTGTGAAGAAGGAAGAAGGCAAGGGTCCTTTCATTCCTTCAGCAGTTACTGACGGGCCTGGGGGTGCCAGGTGCTGTGCACTGGGGCACACATGGTGGCTACCGTCACAGAGCTTTCGTGCAGGACAGCGCGTCCTCGTGAAGGTGGCAGGCAGGTCAGGCTGAGAGGAAAGAAGCCAGGAAGCAGAGGGCATTTCCTGCCAGAGTGGATGCCCACCCGGAGACTGCTCCACTCCCCAGTGGCCTAAGGCGGAGCTGGGTGGCCAGTCCTAACCTGGTGAAAGGCTGAAGGTATTAATTAGGGCCTGAGGAGCAGAGAGGAAACAGGATGTGCCAGAACACTTTGATGGATGGCAGAGTTAACAGGCTCCTTGCCTGCGGGTTCAGACCTTACCGTCCCCAAGCCCTGGGCCTGACCTGGAATGTGGGGATGGAAGGGGAGGGGGAGGGACCGAGGCACTGGGAGGGTAAGTCTCTCTCCCCCAACGTACACATTCCTTATGGGTGCCTGGGTGTCTCCTGGGGTCTACACGAGGCCCTGTGGGTGGTAGTCCGCATTAGGGGACTTCAGACTTTGGCTCTGAGAGGTGGTTCAGAGATGGGTGTAAGTTGAGAAGCACAGGCTGCCCGTGCGGGGGCTCATGCCGATAATTCTGGCACTATGGGAGGCCAAGGCAGGCAATCACTTGAGGCTGGGAGTTCAAGAGCAGCCTGAGCAACACAGCGAGACACTGTCTTTACAAAAATAAAACTAAAAACTAAAAAAATAGGCTGGGTGCAGTGGCTCATGCCTGTAATCACAGCACCTTGGGAGGCTGAGGCGGGTGGATCACCTGAGGTCAGGAGTTAGAGACCAGCCTGGCCAACATGGCGAAACCCCATCTTTACTAAAAATGCAAAAATTAGCTGGGTGTGGTGGTATGCACCTGTAATCCCAGCTGCATAGGCAGCTGAGGCAGGAGAATCGCTTGAATCTGGGAGGTGGAGATTGCAGTGAGCTGAGACTGGATGGTGCCATTGCACGCTAGAAAAAGCTGGGTGTGGTGGGGTGTGCCTGTAGTCCCAACTACTCTGGAGACTGAGGTGGCAGGATTGCTTGAGTGCGGGAGGTTAAAGCTGCAGTGAGCTATAATTACACCACTGCACTCCAGCCTGGGCCACAGAGTCAGACCGCCTTGAAAGAAAGAAAAAAAAAAACCTCAGACTCTGAGGACATCATTACTGCTCTACACTGAAGAGCTGTCCAGCTTTTCCAGACCTGATGTGTCATCCACAAAACAGGAGTGATAATGGCCCCGCCTCTCAGACTTCTTGCAGTAGCCCAGGTGTTTAGAACGGGGCATAAAAAGCCGCATGCGCTGGGTAGGAATCTTTGCATATGCACTTGCTCATCCGCAGCCCGCCCAGCCTGCCGCTTGCCCGCTCCTGGAGGTGCTGGGAAGGGCTAAAGTGCCTTCATGCCTTCTCATCCTGACTCAGATGCCGACCTGACCTTTGAACAGACGGCGTGGGGGGACAGTGGTGTGTATTACTGCTCCGTGGTCTCAGCCCAGGACCTCCAGGGGAACAACGAAGCCTACGCAGAGCTCATCGTCCTTGGTGAGTGGGGTGTGGGAAGGGGGAGGCACGGCCCTTTATCTTGTCCGCTTCTGTCTGCCCTCTGGTGTCCGCCCTCTGCCCTCCAGCAGCTTACCCTCTGGGCTCTGTCGCCTGCTCTGCTGTCCCCCGGGTTCTGCCAGTCACTTAGGCTCCCCCTTGCCCTGCACCCCAGCCAGGGATCCCTGGCCCACGGTGCCTCCAACCAGCCAAGCCAAACGAAGAGAAGAGTGGAGAGAATTGGAGACTCCGCCTCTTTGAAGTCTCATTTTTTTCTTTTTTAATCCAGACTTGGGGTCCGGGTACAGTAGTTCATGCCTATAACCCCAGCACTGGGAGGCCGAGGCAAGTGGATCACTTGAGGCCAGGAGTTTGAGACCAGCCTGGCCAACATGGCAAAATGCTGTCTCTACAAAAAATATGAAAATTACCTTGCGTGACGGTGCACATGCCTGTAATCCCAGTTACTCAGGAGGCTGAGGCATGAGGATTGCTTGAACCCAGGAGGTGGAGGTTGCAGTGAGCCAAGATCACGCCACTGCATTCCTGCCTGGGTGACAGGGTGAGACTCTATCTCAGAAAAAAAAAATCCAGATGTGGTCAGAGTCGATGGGCAGTGAATGAGGACAGTTGATGGTGTGCAAAAATGGCCCCACTTCCTGCTCCATCCCCAGGGCCTCAACTCACCCGATGCATGGCACACACAGTGTGTGTAAGTTTGAGTGCAGCTGAAACAAGGCCGACTCCAGACACCTAGGGGCAGGGTGCGGTATCCTAGTGGCTGGGAAGCCTCCCTCCACGTGTTGGGGGCATGCCACCAGCCAGGTGCCCTGCTGTAAGCCAACACATGGAGTCTCGTGTGGCATGTGCTCTGCGTGAGTGACGCTGCCAGGCTGTATACTGCCGTCTTCACATTTGTGAATGAGCACATGATTGGGAGGCACTTGGGCCGTAAGACAGTTCATGTGTCAGGGGTGGAACACGTGTAACAGTGACCCGGGAACCTCAGCATGTTCTTTGGTAAAATGTACCATTGGCATCAGCAGTTCCCAAAATGTAGTCTCCAGGTCTGTCTACACTCTAAAAAATTATTGAGGGGCTCTAAGAGTTTTGTTTGTTTCTGTGGGTTTTATGTCTATATGTTGCTTAATGTATTAGGAATGAAAATCAGGAAATTTTTCAAGCCCAGGACACACAAGCAAGCCTGGGCAACATGGCAAGACCCCGACTCTACAAAAAACTTTAAAATTAGACAGGTGTGGTGGCATGCACCTGTGGTCCCAGCTTCTTGGGAGGCTGAGGCAGGAGTATCACTTGAGCCCGAGGGTCAAGGCTGTAGTGAGCCGTGATTATGCTACTGCACTCTAGCATGCGGGACAGAGAGCCTGGCTCAAGAAAACACGCACTTAGCTACATACTGGGTTACCAGGAAAAAGAAAAAAAAAGAAAATACACACATACACACACAAACACACAAGTATATAGTCCATTAAGTATCAGGGTAATGATGGCATCAGGGGGCCTGGGAAACTCCACTGTACATTCATGGGAGAACAAGTAAAAATGGCAAATAACATCTTAGCATTATTCTTAGTATTCTTCTGGCCTAGCAGACAGGACCACGCTTTCAGAGCCGCCACCGACATGCCTCTGTCCTGTTGTGAGGGCCTGTGGTGCCAAGTGCAAGAGCTCTGGGGAGGGTTTCGTGGGTCAGACTGGGCCTGTGGAGGCCCGTCAGACACGGCACTGGTGGGGCACAGAGCCCTCACCACTCGGGGGAAGACAGAACTGGGTCTGAGACGCATGAATGTGACTGCACGCGTGGAGAGGGAGACCTCATGGGTCCCAGACACCGGACCACGTATGACTCCTATGTGGGCATTTTTGCCTTCATGGGTCCCTTCCTCTGTTTTTTAAAAAAATTATGATTATGTTGTCATAAAGATAGTTCATTATTATATATTCAGTATTAATTTTTTTTCAGATTTATAAAATAAAACCATTTCAGCCAGGTGTGGTGGCACATGCCTGTAGTCCTAGCTACTTACTCTGGAGGTTAAGGTGGGAGGATTGCTTGAGCCCAGGAGGTTGAGGCTAGTGAGCTTTGATCACACACCTGCACTCCAGACTGGGCGACAGAGCTGAGATCCTGTCTTTTTATTTCATGGGCCCCAGGGCACTGTGCCTGCTGGAACAGGACATCCCTATCACCTTGGTTGGAGTCCTTTGGGGTGCTAAGACCTATAAATGAAGAAAACTTAGGGTACCCAAGCTGAGGTAGAGCCCTCAGAGTCCCCTGGGATCTGTGCTGGAGCCCCCGTGGCATGAGTCACGGGTGGATTTTGCAATGGGAGTTTCTTCCTATGGGTACCCACATCTGGGCTGTGGAGGGTAGGTGCCATGCACTAGGGCTTCAGCCCCACCAGCCCTTCCCCAATTCAGGGTGCACCTTCCACCTGGCCAGCCTGGAGCTGGGCTTTTGGGGCGGTGTGGTCTGGACTGGCTCTGGCCAGCATAATCTGTTTCTCTTTTATCCCTCCAGGGAGGACCTCGGGGGTAGCTGAGCTCTTACCTGGTTTTCAGGCGGGGCCCATGGAAGGTACGGGGGGTGGGTCCTCAGTGGGGCTTCTCAGGAGCTCCTACACATCACCTACTGCTTCTGACTCTAGTTAGTATCCCCCTCCCCACTAAACCCTGCTCACTGTGGACCCCTCACTAACCTGGCCTGTGACTCTGAGACATCTAGTGGCCTGGTGCTGGGCCTGGGCTGGGCTGGGCTGAGGAGAGCCTGGGGTGCAGGCCAGGGCTCTGTGACTGGCATCTGCAGTGCTCTTGAAGGTGTGGTGTCTGGGCAGCTGGCTATCTCTTCCGTCTGGGGGCTGAGTCTGTCTCCCTCTGGCCAGGCTGCCTCTTGTTTTCTGCCTTGTGTATTTGCACCTGGGGGAGGACCCTCAGTTGGGGACTGGCCGGGATTTTAGAGGGGGGAGTGTGCTATGCCCAGCCTCTGGCATGGAGAATCCAGCCGGGGCTGCAGCTTCCTTGGTGAGCTTTGCAAACAGTCCCCGACCTCAGTGCTGGCTGCGCACTGCGTGCCTCTCACCTCGTGCCCCCGCTGCCATGCCATCGGCCCTGTTCTCTCTCTGCAGACTGGCTCTTCGTGGTTGTGGTGTGCCTGGCTGTCTTCCTCGTCTTCCTCCTCCTGGGCATCTGCTGGTGTCAGTGCTGCCCACACACTTGCTGCTGCTACGTCAGGTGCCCCTGCTGCCCAGACAAGTGCTGCTGCCCCGAGGCCCGTAAGTGCTCCACTCACGGCCATCCGCCTGCCCCAGGACAGTGGTGTTGGTCTGGAGGGGGTGAATGTAGCCAGTGGGGGAAGTAGGCTGAGGAGGGAGGGTCTGCTGCTTTCGACTGTCATTTACTTCTTTAACTTTCAGTTTGTTTTTATTCATGTTTTTTTTTTTCTTTTGGAAGTATAATCCATACACATGGTAAAAATGTCCAGCAGTACAAGGTACTATTCATATAAAAGTAAAGCCCTCTTTAAAAACCAAATCTAGGCCAGGCACAGGGGCTCATGCCTGTAATCCTAGCACTTAGGGAGGCCAAGATGGGCAGATCACTTGAGGTCAGGAGTTCCAGATAGCCTGGCCAACATAGCAAAGCCCTGTCTCTACTAAAAATACAAAAATTAACCGGACATGGTGGTGTTCACCTGTAATCTCAGCTACTCAGGAGGCTGAGGCAGGAGAATAGCTTGAACCCAGGAAGTAGAGGTTGCAGTGAGCTGAGATCACGACACTGCACTGCAACCTGGGCGACACAGTCAGACTCTGTCTCAGAAAAAGTAATAATAAAATAAAACAAATCTTAAGTGAAAAAGGTAAGAAAACAAGGTTTACAATGCCACATGATTTAAGCAAATTTTATTTTTTTTAGAGAAAGGGTCTCACTGTGTCATCCAAGCCGGAGTGCAGTAGTGCGATCATAGCTTACCACAGCCTCGAACTCCTGGGTTCAAGCAATCCTCCTGCCTCAGCTTCTGAAGCAGCTGGGACTGTAGGTGCACACCACCAGGCCCAGCTAATTTTTTGATTTTTTTTTTTTTTGTAGAGACAGGGGTCTCACTATGTTGCCCAGCCTGGTCTCGAACTCCTGACCTCAGGTGATCCTCCCATGTCAGCCTCTCCAAAGTGCTGAGATTACAGGCATGTGCCACCATGCTGGCCAGTTTTAAAATTTTTTTTGTAGCGACAGGGTCTTGCTACATTGCCCAGACTGGTCTTGAACTCCTGACCTCAAGTGATCCTGCCTCAGGCTCCCAAAGTGATGGGATTACAGCCATGAGCTACCACGCCTGGCCTTAAATTTAAGCAAAAAAAAAAAAAATTGTTTTTGAGACAAAGTCTCACTCTGTCACCCAAACTGGAGTGAAGTGGCACAATCTTGGCTCGCTGCAACCTCTGCCCCCGGTTCAAGCAATTCTCCTGCCTCAGCCTCCTGAGTAGCTGGGATTATAGGCGCCTGCCATCACGCCTGGCTAATTTTTGTATTTTTAGTAGAGGCGGAATTTCACCATGTTGGCCAGGCTGGTCTTGAACTCCTGACCTCAGGAGGCTCACCTTGGCCTCCCAAAGTGCTAGGATTACAGGTGTGAGCCATCATACCCGGCCAAAGGTAAGCAAATTTTTGAGAACACATATCCATAGGAATGCTGCACATTTTACCCGGCTACTATGTCTGGGGACATATCTACCACATCAGCACGGGTACCTGTGAGAGCTGGGACTCGCTGTGGGCCCAGAGCTAAAGGGGAAGTAAGCAAACCAAGCAGGGGAAGGTAAGAGAAGATGGGAGAGAGAGACAGAGACCTAACTCTGCGATGAATCAGACATACAACTGACAAAGACTTGCTCCTGCCTCTCTTCTGTGAATGTTTGTGAATATCCCAGTTGGACATTTTCACAGAGGAGCTGATAGATGTGGTCATAGCCATCAGCCTTGGGACACCAGGGCCCCAGGGTGTACACTAGGTGGCACTGATGGACACTTCAGCGTCCCTCCGGCTGCTGCCCCGTTTCCCCTCCTCGGGGACCACAGCTATTGCCAGTCCTTGGTTTCCTTCGGGAGGGTGTCTGGGTAGACCAGCCTGTCTGCACGCAGTCCAAGATACATGAACAGTGAAGTACCGGGCAATCCTTGCAAGCGTGGGCAGGTGGAGGGCTGAGGCCTGCTTGACACCTTCCTGCTCAGAAGCCCAGTGAGCGATTTCCCTCCTTAAGGCTGTGTCCTCCCCTATAAAATGGGGCTTATGGCAGAGCTCACCATACCAGGTGCATCTGGGGGTTTGGTGAGCTCATGTACAGCACTGAGCATGGGGCCTGATCTATATAAAATACTCTACACCTGCCAGCTGCTGGGCACCGCCACTATCAGCCTCAGTAACGACTCAGGGCCAGCACAGAGTGACCCCAGAGAAGCAGCCTTCCCTCTCCGAGTCCCGTTTACTTCTCTGTAAGGTCCTGACTTTATGGGGTGTTGTGAGCATTTGAAGTCGATGACGAATTTTATAGTCACTGAACTCAGTGGTATGCAACCTGGTTCCTCAAAGGATCACTTCCCTGAAAAAATTCCACTGCTCCCTGGAGCCTTATGCAGGCCATCCCATCCCCTCCCTCTTGTGTTTAGCTGACAGCTCTTTGCTCAGGTAGTGGGTGTTAGGTCCATTTCACAGATGGGCTGTAACCAAGTTTGCTTGCAGTGAACCCACCAAGACCAGAGCTAGGCCCAGGACGGCAAATGCTGGTCCCCATGCCACATTCCCCTATCCCAACACCACATTTCCTCCATCCGAGGACCCTATTACCCCAACCTGGGGCCCCATTAACTCCCTGGCAGAGGCCCTGTTACTTCTGCTGCTGCTACAGCCTCTGCCCACCAGTCAGGAGGCAGCAGGTCCCACTGCTCATTATGAAGTTGCAGGCTGCCTGAGCTAATGAAGAGGCTTCCTCTTTGCTGTGCACTTAGCCTTCTGCTTCGAAACCAAATCAGAGGAGAAGCACTCTCTTGGAGCCCATCTCCCCCCACCATTTTCCTGTTCGAGTCCCAGGGAGGAAGCCACTTACCTAGGGCCCAGAAACTCTGCAAGCCTTTTGCCCTGGGGAGAAAGGAAAGGAGGAGTATCTTACCTTGAGCTGTCAAGCCTGGGGCCCGGTGGGTGTGGCCACTTTGCTGCTTGGCTGGGGCAGGCAGGTTAACTCTGAGCTCCTGCCATTGCATCTTGGTCTGCAGGTGACCTGGTGGGCAGGACCTACGTCTCCCAGCTGACTCATTTTTTTTCTAGAGCAGGGGCTTGGCCACCAAAGAAGTTACTTGATTTCCGCTTGTGGGGACAGTGGTGGACCCAGCACCTGGGCTTTATCTAAAGGGGCAACCTTCTTGTGCTGTAAACACACAGGCCCTGGGTGGCCACTTCTTCCAGTAAGTTAGCTGGAGAGTTGGAATTTTAGTTAAAACCTTTTGCTTGACAAATGTTGGCAAATCACCATGCTGTTAAATGTAACACTGTCCTGCCACCCTGGGGCCGTGAGCTGCCCGTGTGCACCCTCTGAAAAATCACCAAGGAAGTGGGGTGGGATCTCTGTGAAGCTGGTGTCCCCTAGGCTCAGGGATGCTGCAGAAATGGAATGAGGACCAGCAGGGATCCAAGTGCCCAGGGAAGCTCTACAGTGGAGAGGGTGGGTTGGGAAGGAGATCCAGGCCCAGGTCCCTCTGGAGCCTGATGGGTGTGGGGCAGCCTGGCTCCTGCCCGACCCACCTTCTCATGTTGATTTTTGCCCTCACAGTGTATGCTGCTGGCAAAGCAGCCACCTCAGGTGTTCCCAGCATCTATGCCCCCAGCACCTATGCCCACCTGTCTCCTGCCAAGACCCCGCCCCCACCAGCCATGATTCCCATGGGTGGCTACAACGGGTACCCTGGAGGGTACCCTGGAGACATTGACAGGAGTAGCTCAGGTGAGCGGGGGGAGCAGGAACAGCTGGTGGGAGTGTGCTGGGCACCTGGACACTGAGGGGCAGGAGCTGGAAGGAGGAGGGTCTTGGGAACTAAGGAGGGGCTCTGCTCCAGAGGGGCGGCCACCGACAGCCACTCTCCCCTAGCTGGCGGCCAAGGATCCTACATACCCCTGCTTCGGGATACAGACAGCAGTGTGGCTTCTGGTGAGAATCCATCATCCAGAGGTTGGATGTACCTCTAAGGGAGAGGGCTGGGCCAGGATCCATCCTCCCACTCACCAACCACCTCCACCCTATCCCTAGAAGTCCGAAGTGGTTACAGGATTCAGGCCAGCCAGCAAGATGACTCCATGCGGGTTCTGTACTACATGGAGAAGGAGCTGGCCAACTTTGACCCTTCTCGACCTGGCCCCCCGAATGGCCGTGTGGAGCGGGGTGAGGAGCAGCCTTGGGATCTGAGGGCTTTTAAGGTGGGGTAGGGGGAAGCATGACTCCCTGATACCTGCCCCAGGGACGCTTGGTGCAAATCCTGGACCCTGGACTCCTCCAGCAGTCAGTGACACCCCCCTTCCCTACAGCCATGAGTGAAGTCACCTCCCTCCACGAGGACGACTGGAGATCTCGGCCTTCCCGGGGCCCTGCCCTCACGCCGATCCGGGATGAGGAGTGGGGTAGCCACGCCCCCCGGAGTCCCAGGGGATGGGAGCAGGAGCACCCCAGGGAGCAGTCAGGCGGGGGCTGGCGGGCCGGGCGGCCCCGGGCCCGCTCCGTGGATGCCCTGGATGACCTCACCCTGCCGAACTCCGCGGAGTCAGGGAGCAGGTCTCCCCCGAGTAGTGGTGGGAGGAGAGGCCGGGCCTACATGCCCCCGAGGAGCCGCAGCCGGGACGACCTCTACGACCCAGACGACTCGAGGGACTTCCCACGCTCCCGGGACCCCCACTACGACGACTTCGGGTCTCGGGAGCGCCCCTCTGCCGACCCCAGGTCCCACAACCACCGGACCCGAGACTCTCGGGACAACGGCTCCAGGTCTGGGGACCCCTCCTATGATGGGCGGCTACTAGAGGAGGCCGTGAGGAAGAAGGGGCTTGGGGAGAGGAGACCCTACGAGGAGGAGGAGGAGGCCTACTACCCGCCCGCACCACCCCCGTACTCTGAGACCGACTCGCAGGCGTCCCGCGAGCGCAGGCTCAAGAAGGTGAGGGCCGCCCACCCTAGCGTCCAGATCGTCCCTGGGTCCCCAGCCGGTCCCCGCGGCTCATACCCTTCTTCCTTTCTCCCTTGCAGAACTTGGCCCTGAGTCGGGAAAGTTTAGTCGTCTGATCTCACGTTTTCTACGTAGCTTTTGTACTTTTTTTTTTAATTTGAAGGAATACTGATGAAGTCCTGCCATGCCCCTCCCGAGTCTAATAAAACGTATAATCACAAGGCCTCAGTCTGGAGAGAAGCGTTTGTTCTGCCGCGCGGGGCGGGGGGCCGGGGCTGCTGCTATGTGTGTCTGTAAAGCGCCGCGTCCCGGGGGCACCCGAGTCCCGGGCCAAGAGGAAGAGACCCAGCCGGGCCCAGCCCGCACCCGCGCCACCAGCCGGAGGACATGCCCGGAGCAGCCGCCGCCCGCCTACGTGCGCGCCCCGGCCCCGCCCAGGCGTGCGCATGCGCCTAGGACCTCCGCCTTCGCGCACGGCAGCCCGGCCTCCGGGAGCGCGAGCGCGAGCGCGCCCCCTCCCCTTCCAGCCCATCCCCCCCTCCTCCCACCGACCTACTTTACTGTCTTCAATCCCGGGCAGCCCGCCTGGCCCCCGGCGACCCAAGCCCCTGCTCCGGGTCCCCCGACGTTCCATCTGGGCGGCGAGCGATGACCTCACGCCCCGCGGAACCCCGGAACCGCGCGCGCCCGCCCGCACTCAGAGCTAGACAGCGCGCGCGCTCCCGGGCCGCCTCCCACCGCGCGCGTCCGTCCCGGGCCCGCGCCTCCGCCGCCGCCGCCGCCGCCGCGCGCGCGCAGCTCAAGTAAAGGAGGAAAAAAAAAAGGGGGAAAAATAGAAAGCGGCGGCGGCTGCAGCAGCGATACGCCGCCGGACTGGGCCAGGCCGGGCGGCGGCCACGCGAGCCGGCGATCCAGGGCACCGGCGGCGGCCAGCCAGGGCGGGCCGTGTTCAAAAAAAAAGTCGCGGCGGCGGCGGCTGCTCAGGGAAGGAGGCCCGAGGGCCGCGTGCAGCGGGCGGGCGGGCGGGCTGGGGGCGGCCGCGCGGCGTCCCGGAGCCTCGGGCCG
>PVKP010029086.1:0-29393 GCA_004027715.1 Plecturocebus donacophilus
TAGTGTATTAATATATTAATAATATAATATATATTATATATTATATATTTATATATATTATTTATATATATTTTATATAAATGATTAAATATATAATATATTATATATATAAATGATTAAAATGAACAAATAACTTACATAGACATTTCTCCAAAGGAAACATACAAATGGCAAACAGGTATATGAAAAGATGCTCAATATCAGGGAAATGCAAATCAAAACCACAATGAGATATCTGCTCATACCTGTCAAGATGGCTATTACCGAAACAAAACAAAACAAGAGACATCAGGTGTTTATAACAATGTAAAGAAATTGGAATCCTTGCACACCGTTGATGGGAATGCAAAATGGTACAGCTGCTATGCTATTAAAGATAGTATGGGGGACCAGGTGCAGTGGCTCATGCCTGTAATCCCAGCACTTTGAGAGGCCGAGGCAGGCAGATCACGAGATCAGGAGATCGAGACCATCCTGGCTAACACCGTGAAACCCTGCCTCTACTAAAAATACAATAAATTAGCCGGGTGTGGTGGCACATGCTTGTTTTCCCAGCTACTCAGGAGGTTGAGGTGGGAGAATCGCTTGCACCCAGGAGGTGGAGGTCATGGTGAGCGAGACTGAGCCACTGCACTCCAGCCTGGGTAACAGTGAGACTTTATCTCAAAAAAAAAAACAACAATAAAAAACAACAACAAAAAACAGATAGTATGGACATTCTTCAAAAGGTTAAAAATGGAACCACCCTATGGTCCAGTAATCCCACTTCTGGGTATTTATTCAAAAGAATGGAAACTAGGATCTTTAAGAAGTATGAGCACTCCTTTGTTCATTACGCTACTATTCACAATAACCAGAATGTGGAAACAACTTAAATGCCCATCCACAGATGAATGGACAAAGAAACCATGGTATATACATATGATAAAATACTGTTCAGCCTTAAAGTGAAGGAAATTCTACAATATGCAACAGCATGATTAAACCTTGAAGACACAATGCCAAGTAAAATAAGCCAGACACAGAAAGACAAATACTGCATGATTTCACTTATGTGTGGTATTTAAAACAGTCAATTTCATTAAAATCAGAAAGTATAATGGTGAGCAGCAGGAGGTGGAAAGAAGAGGAAATGGGGTCTTACTAATAAATGGGCCTACAGTTTCAGTTAAGCAAGATGAATAATCTCTAGAGTTCTTCTGTGTAACATTGGACCTATAGTCGAAAATAACATATTGTACACTTAGAAGTTTATTTAAAGAGCAGATCTACTGTTAAGTGTTCTTACCACAAAAAGTTAAAAATTTTTAAAAGAACACTAATAGCTTGCTATACTTACTTTCCTGACCTAACATGCATCATAATGTTTTTTGATAACTGTTTACTATTCTGATTCTGCTGACATACTATAGAAGTTACAAGAGAGCAGGGATTGTGTCTGTCTTTGTTGAAAACTGTATCCTCAGCTAATAACACTGAGCTTAACAAAACATAAATGATCTATAGGCTGTACCTGAATGAATGAGTAAGGTAAACAAACAAAAAAGAGGGCACAACCAGTTAGGGAGTAGGAGTATTTGATGTCAATACAATAGACCAAGAGTGATTTATTTATTAGCCAAAAACTCAAGCAAATAAAGAAAACATCCAATACACAAATGTGCAAAGAACAAGAAAAATATTTCACAAAAGTAGTAATAGGGCTTACTAAAAAACATATAGACAGCTGTTCAGCACTACTTTAGCCAAATACCCTCTTCATGTAAAATTACTTTCAGATTTAATTTTGTTTTCTACTACAAGGCAATAGTAGCAGCTTAACAAGGGTGTGGGGAAAGGATAAAAAAATTTTTCACAATTTCTGTGGGAAGTGCAAATTGGTCCAGAATTTTTTAAGCAAATTAGTTAATATGTAATCTGAACAGTTTAACCAACACAACTGGTAAATTTCAATTTTTTAAAAAATATTCAATAGACTATACTATGTAAAATATGATATATCCTCTGGTTATATAATTTTTATGAGGATGATTAAGAAACAATAGAAAAATATGCTTATCATATGTGAAAAAATAAGAAAATAAAATTTTAAAGACAGTGTCATTAAATATATAAAAAGCTATAAATAGGTAGTTTTGAAGTCTTTGGGAAAAAACATTTTTAAAAGCTATGAAGAGGGAAAAAAGTTGAAAATATTTTTAACAAATCAAAACTAATTAGTTCAATGAAAACAGAACTTGTGCCTGAATAATCTTTAAATTCCCACTTTACTTATTATATGAGCTGGTCTAATCATTATAACTCTGTTATAAAGAAATAAAAATACTTTCCGTTGCCTTTACTTTTGCTATTTTGATAGGTGTTTTGGGAGGAATTAGAGAAAGGAATAGTCACAATGACTTAAAACCACGCCATGTATGTGTGTTTCCTTTGTTTGCATGTTATCCTTATTATTCTTAAGAGGATACTAACTCAGATTCTTTTGGAATAGCCAGTATCATAAAAACATCAAGTCTTACAAAAGAATTCCTATAATTCATAAAGAAAAAATTTAATAGCTGGAAATGTCTGTGTTGTTACATAGTATAAAATAGGCTGTTGCTTATCCCCAAGTAAATGGATACAACAGATTGATACGAAACCTAGTTACCAAATTACAAAACCATAGAAAAATCTCAAAATGCTATTTCAAGGGAGCCAATTGTATAAAAGCAGACATCAAGATGGAATTAATTATGCAAGGGATTTAATCGGGGAAACACCTGTGAGAGAAAATAAATGAAGAAGTAACGGGAAGAGGCTTGGAGAGCTGTCAGACCATGCAGGTCTAACTCCAGTGAAGGAAGAAGAGAAGGATGAAAGCTTAAGTAGGAAATATCTTAGACTACAATGCAATTCTAAGAAAGTTCAGGAAAGTTGCTGAGGAGTCCCTGAGCCAAAGTCTCCCACTGGAGGAATCCTTTGTCTCCCAAGAATGGCCTTGCCTTAGTATTTCTACCATGTTCACTCACAGACTTGCAGTAGCCCATGGTAAGTGTGGCCTCTGTATGAATATACTGATGGATTCAGAGTGTAGCAGGTGGGATCATCAATTAACTATGCCCTCTGGAACAGTTTGCCATAAAGAGGCTCTTTTTCATGGTTGCTACAGGCATTAATATTTACCCTCATTCAGAACTGAGAATCTCATTTTACAATAGAGAAACTATTTCAATGTTTGCTCAAAGCAGTCACTATTATTTTGGTGGAATTCTTTGTTTTCTTAAAACTTTAAGATGCATCTGTCACTTCTCAGCAATGTAGAAAACTATACAAGGTGAACATCTCATGACAATATCACAGACAATAACTACAAAAATTGTATTTCTGTTGTTTGATGGTGAAACTGAGGCAGAGATAAGCTAAAGGAATTACCAAAGTTAGCAATAAGTAAACGAGACCAGAACCCAAACCACTATTGTTTCTGCATAAGAAAGCTCCTTCTTGGAGGTGGGATCCAAGATGGCCAAATAGGAACAGTTCTGGAGTGCACTTCCCAGTAAGAGCAACGCAGAGGGTGAGTGATCACCGCATTTCTAAACGAGGCACCAGGTGCATCTCAATGGGACTGTTTTCACAGTGGGTGTAGCCCAAGAAGGGTGAGCCGAGGCAGGGTAGAGCGCTGCCTTACCCAGGAAGTGCGATACCTGGAGGACCCCCTCCCTACACAATGGAGGCCATCAGGGGCTTTTCCATTCACTCCAGCACTTGAGTTCAGATACTGAACTTCTCCTGCAGTTTTTACTGCCCACAGAGCAGAAGATTCTCAGACTGAAAAGTGCCACGAGTTTCCAGCATGGTTTTTCAGGAGGCACCACAGGTTTCCACATAAAAACTACACAAATCTGGGCAGCCATTTGAACTGGTACCTGGAACACCGGGGAGACAGAGCTGCCTTTTCAACTGAAAAAGAGGGGGCTGAAAGCAGGGAGCCCAGGTGATCTGGCTCAGTGGGTCTCACCCCCACAAAGACCAGCAATCTGAAATGCTCTGGATTGAGAGATTTGCAGCAAGCTCAGCTAGACCTGGGACAGTCCAGATCTGTAAGGGGAAGGGCATCTGCCATTACCAAGGCAGCCCACCACTACCAAGGCAGTCTGCCATTACCAAGGAAGTCCACCATTACCAAGGCAGCCCACCATTACTGAGGCAAACTGCCATTACCAAGGCAGTTCTAACTGTACCTCTGTAAACAAAACCACAAGGAAGTTTATACAGCAGCTGGGGAGAGCCTGCAGCAGTTCAACAATACCTCTGCTGGCAGATTGTGACTAGACTATCTCGTTGGTAGGCAGGGCATCTCTGAAAAAAGGCAGCAGCACATGAGGAACTTATAAATCAAGCCACATCTTCCCAGGATAGAGCACCTGGGAAAAGAGGTGGTAATGAGTTCCACTGCAGAAGACTTAAATGTACCTGCCCAGCAGCTCTGAATCAAACAACAGAGCTCCCAACACAGCACTTGAGCTCTGATAAGGGACGGACTGTCTCCTCAAGTGGGTCCCCGACTCCCATATATCCAAAGAGGCACCTCAGAAAGGAGAGCTCTGGCTGACATCTGGCAGGTACTCTTCTGAGATGAAGACAACAGAAGAAGAAACTGGCAGCAAGCCATACTGTTCTGCAGCCCCTGTGGGTAATTCCCAGGCAAGCAGGATCTGGAGTGGACCTCCAGCAGTCCTACAGCAGAGGGGCCTATAGTTAGAAGGAAAACTGAAAAACAGAAACAAATAACTTCAACATCAACAAAAAGGATGTCCACTCAGAGACCCCATCTTAAAGTCACCAACTACAAAGACCACAGATAGATAAATCCATGAAGATGGGAAGAAACCAGTATAAAAAGGATGAAAACACCAAAAACCAGAAAACTTCTCCTCCTCCAAGGGATCACAATTCTTCACCATCAAGGGAACAAAGCTGGATGGAGAATGAATCTGATGAATTGACAGAAGGAGGCTTCAGAAGGTAGATAATAAACTAAGAGCTAAAAGAACATGTGCTAACCCAATGAAAAGAAACTAAGAACCTTGAAAAAAGGTTAGATGAAATGCTAACTAGAATAACCAGCTTAGAGAAGAACATAAACAACTTGATGGAGCTGAAAAACACACCATGGCAACTTCACAAAGCACATGCAAGTTTCAATGCTGAATCAATCAAGCAGAAGAAAGGATTACAGAGATTGAAGATCAACTCAATGAAATAAAACAAGAAGGCAAAATTAGAGAAAAAAGAGTGGAAAGAAATGAACAAACCTCCAAGAAATATGGGATTATGTGAAAAGACCTAATCTACGTTTGATAGGTGTACTATAATGTGACAAGGAGAATGAATCCAAGCTGGAAAACACTCTTCAGGATATTATCCAGGAGAACTTCCCCAACCTAGCAAGCGAGGCCAATATTCAAGTCCAGGAAATACAGAGAACACCACAAAGATATGCTTCAAGAAGAGCAACCCCAAGGCACATAATCGTCAGCTTCACCAGGGTTGAAATGAAGGCAAAAATGCTAAGGGCAGCCAGAGAGAAAGGTTGGGTTACTCACAAAGGGAAGCCCATCAGACTCACAAACTCACAGAAGATCTCTCAGCAGAACCCCAGAAGAGAGTGGGGCCAATATTCAACATCCTTAAAGAAAAGAACTTTCAACCCAGAATTTGATATCCAGCCAAACTAAGCTTCATAAGTGAAGGAGAAATAAAATCCTTTACAGGCATGCAATTGCTGAGAGATTTTGTCACCACCAGGCCTGCTTACAAGAGCTCCTGAAAGAAGCAGTAAACATGAAAAGTAACAACCAGTACCAGCTACTCCAAAAACGTACCAAACAGTAAAGACCATCGATACAATAAAGAAACTGCATTAACTAACAGACAAAACAACCAGCTAGCATCAAAATGGCAGGATCAAATTCACACATAACAATATTAACCTTAAATTTAAATAGGTTAAATGCCCCAATCAAAAGACAAAGACTGGCAAACTGGATAAAAAGTCAAGACCCATTGGTATGCTGTATTCAGAAAACCTATTTCACGTGCAAAGACACACATAGACTCAAAATAAAGGGATGGAGGAAGACTTACCAAGCAAATGGAGAGCAAAACAAAAGCAGGAGTTGCAATCCTAGTCTCTGATGAAATAGACTTTACACCAACAGAGATCAAAAGAGACAAAGAAGGGCATTACATGATGGTAAAGGGAGCAATGCAACAAAAAGAGCTAACGATCCTAAATATATATGCACCCAATACAGAAGCACTCAGATACATAAAGCCAGTTCTTAATGACCTACAAAGAGACTTAGACTCCCACACAATAATAGTGGGAGATTTTAACACTCCCCTGTCAATACAGATAAATGAGACAGAAAATTAACAAGGATATCCAGGACTTGAACTCAGATCTGGACCAAGCAAACCTAATAGGCATTTGCAGAAATGTCCACCCCAAATCCATAGAATATACATTTTTCTCAGCACCACATCACACTTACTCTAAAACTGATCACATAATTGGAAGTAAATCACTCTTCAGCAAATGCAAAGAATGGAAATCATAACAAACAGTCTCTCAGACGACAGTGCAATCAAATTCGAACTTACGATTCAGAAACTAACTCAGAACTGCACAACTTCAAGGAAACTGAACAACTGGCTCCTGAATGTCGACTGGAAAAACAATGAAATGAAGGCAGAAACAAAGATGTTCTTCAAAACCAATGAGAATGAAGACATAACGTACCAGAATCTCTGGGATACATGTAAAGCAGGGTTTAGAGGGAAATTTATAGTAATAAATGACCACTTGAGAAGCAAGGAAATATCTAAAATTGATATCCTATCATCAAAATTGAAAGAGCTAGAGGAGCAAGATCAAAAAACCTCAAAAGCTAGCAGAAGACATGAAATAACTAAGATCAGAACAGAACTGAAGGAGATAGAGACACAAAAAACCCTTCAATAAATGAATAAATCCAGGAGCTGATGTTTTGAAAAGATCAACCTAATATTTCGCTAGCCAGATTAATAAAAAAGAAAAGAGAGTATAATCAAATATATGCAATAAAAACAATAAAGGGGATATCACCACTGATTCCACAGAAATAAAAACTACCATCAGAGATTACTACAAACAACTCTATGCACATAAACCAGTAAACCTGGAAGAAATGGATAAATTCCTGGATATTTGCACCCTTAGAGTAGAATCAAATAGATGCAATGAAAAATGATACAGGTGATTATCACTAACGATTCCACAGAAATACAAACTACCGTCAGAGAATAATACAAACAACTCTATGCACAGAAATCAGTAAATCTGGAAGAAATGGATAAATTCCTGGATACTTGCACCCTCCCAAGCCTAAACCAGGAAGATGCTGAAACCCTGAATAGACCAATAACAAGGGCTGAAGTTGCAGCAACAATTAATAGCCAACCAACCAAAAAAAAGCCCAGGTCCAGATGGGTTCACAGCCAAGTTCTATCAGACATGCAAAAGGGAGCTGGTACCACTCCTTCTGAAACTATTCCAAACAATTCAAAAAGAGGGAATTCTTCCCAAATCATTTTATGAGACCAATATCATCTTGATACCAAAACCCAGCAGAGACTCAAAAAAAAAAAGAAAGAAAAGAAAACTTCAGGCCAATATCCATGATGAACATAGATGCAAAAATCTTCAATAAAATACTGACAAACCAATTGCAATAGCACAGCAAAAAGCTTATCCATCATGATCAAGTAGTCTTCATTCTGGGGATGCAAAGCTGGTTCAACATACACAAGTCTATAAATGTAATTCACCACATCAATAGAACCAAAGACAAAACCACATGATTATCTCAATAGATGCAGAGAAGGCCATTGACAAAATTCAATAGCCGTTTATGCTAAAAACTCTAAATAAACTAGGTATCAATGGAATGTATCTCAAAATAATAAAAGCTATTTATGACAAACCCACAGCCAATATCAAACTGAATGGGCAAAAACTGGAAGCATTCCCTTTGAAATCTGGCACTAGACAAGGATGCCCTCTCTCACCACTCACATTCAATATAGTATTAGAAGTTCTACCCAGAGCAATCAGGCAAGAAAAAGAAATAAAGGGTATTCAATTAGGAAAGGAGGAAGTCAAATTGTCTCTATCTGCAGATGACGTTTGTATATTGAGAAAACTTCATAGTCTCAGCCCAAAATCTCCTTAAACTGATAAGTAACTTTAGCAGTCTCAGGATACAAAATCAATGTGCAGAAAACACAAGCATTCCTATACACCAATAACAGACTAAAAAAGAGCCAAATCATGAGCAAACTCCCATTCACAATTGCTACAAAGAGAATAAAATACCTAGGAATACAACAAACAAATGATGTAAAGGACCCCTCCAAGGAGAACTATGAACCACTGCTCAAAGAAATAAGAGAGGACACAAACAGATGGAAAAAAATTCCAAGCTCATGGTTAGGAAAAATCAGTATCATGAAAATGGCCACTGCCTAAAGTAATTTATAGATTCAACGCTATCCCATAAAGCTACCAATGACCCTCTTCACCGAACTAGAAAAAAACCACCTTAAACTTCCTATGGAACCAAAAGAGAGTCCCCATAGCCAAGACAACCCTAAGCAAAAAGAACAAAGCTGGAGGAATCATGCTACCTGAATTCAAACTATACTACAAGGCTACAGTAATCAAAACAGCATGGTACTGGTACCAAAACAGAGATATAGACCAATGGAACAGAACAGAGGCCTCAGAGGCGTGCTACACATATACAACTATCTGATCTTTGACAAACCTGAAAAAAAAAAACAAGCAATGGGGAAAGGATTCCTTATTTAATAAATGGTGCTGGGGAAACTGGCTAGCCATGTGCAGAAACAGAAACTGGACCCCTTTGTGATATCTTACACTAAAATTAACTCCAGATTGGATTAAAGACTTAAACATAAGACCTAACACCATAAAAACCCTAGAAGAAAACATAGGCAAAACCATTCAGGACATAGGCATAGGCACAGGAAAGGACTTCATGACTTAAGCATCAAAAGCATTGTCAACAAAGGCCAAAATAGATAAATGGGACCTAATTAAACTCCAGAGCTTCTGTACAGCAAAAGAAACAGTCATTAGAGTGAACCAGCAACCAACAGAATGGGAAAAAGTTTTTGCAATCTGCCCATCTGACAAAGGGCTAATATCCAGAATCTATGAAGAACTAAAACAGATTTACAAGAAAAAAAACCACCCCATTCAAAAGTGGGTGAAGGATATGAACAGACACTTTTCAAAAGATGACATATATGAGGCCAACAAACACAGGAAATAAATGTTCATCATCACTGGTCATTAGAGAAATGCAAATCAAAACCACATTGAGATACCATCTCATGCCAGTTAGAATGGCAATCATTAAAAAATATGGGGACAACAGATGCCGGAGAGGATGTGGAGAAATAGGAACACTTTTACACTGTTGGTGGGAGTGTAAATTAGTTCAACCATTGTGGAAGACAGTGTGGTTATTCCTCAAGGACCTAGAAATAGAAATTCCATTTGACCCAGCAATCCCATTACTGGGTATATACCCAAAGCATCATAAATCATTCTGTTATAGACACACACACACACATGTTCATTGCAGCACTGTTTACAATAACAAAAACCTGGAACCAACCCAAATGCCCTTTGATGATAGACTGGACAAGGAAAATGTGGCAAATACATACCATGGAATACCATGCAGCCATAAAAAATGATGAGTTTGTGTCCTTGTGGGGACATGGATGAATCTGGAAACCATCATTCTCAGCAAACTGACACAAGAACAGAAAATCAAACACCATATGTTCTCACTCATAGGCGGGTATTGAACAATGAGAATACATGGACACAGGGAGAGGAGTATCACACACTGGGTTCTGTTGGGGTGTGCTGAGGAGGAACAGCAGGGGTGGGAAGGTTGGGGAGGGATAACATGGGGAGAAATGCCAGATATAGGTGATGGGGGGATGGAGGCAGCAAACCACCTTGCCATGTGTGTACCTATGCAACAATCCTGCATGATCTGCACATGTACCCCAGAACCTAAAGTACAATAGAAAAAAAAGAAAGAAAACTCCTCTTTTATATTCATATATATATAAATATTTGAGAAATTTCAGGAAGTTAGCATAGATAACATGCAAACAGCCAAAACCAAATGGTGATTTAGATCACTGTTACAGATTAAAAGAGAGAAGACTACACAGTTAAATGCACTTAGTTCAGAATGAGATTAAAAGACCCAGCTGTCTAGTCATAAACTTTTCTGTGAGACATTGAAATTTTCATTATTTCATTTTCTGTCCCAGAAAATTAGAGAGAAATATTAAGGTTTTCCTCAACAAGCCTTGAGAATATATGCTCAATTTTGCGTTCAACCAAGGTATAGAAACCTAATGTTCTTCTGGCCAGTAGCTACAAAGAGGTTAATTCATGCCTTTAAAAGAATTCTTAGCTTCAAATATTCTGACCCACATAGAAAACAATTTCCTCTATGTATTTCTGTACATACAATGGTGTGTGTTTTTTAAGTAATTTACATCTTATAAAAGCTTTTTCACTGGCCAACTGTCATGAGAATTGTTCCTTATACTTTATTAAGTCAAATGTTGAAGCAAGCAAATTGATGACATTCGAAACTGAATTAAGTTATTAATGCAAAATTACTATAACTTTCTTCATGATGAATCTATTGGTCTAAAATAACTTGTTTCTGCTCAGGGAGTAGTTGGTAGTTGTAAGATGCTTATATACTTTTAAATACATCTTATATAAAACATTAAGAAAGAATTTTATTTTTCAAAGATTGAGCACATGTCTATCCAATGTAAGTCTTCTCAGAACCAACTGTAATTTTATCATCCCTTCTAGTGGTTGCTCTTAGTTCCAGATTTCTGGATGTGAAAGTTTCTCAGGATCCTGTGAATATTATATAGCAAAATTTGAAGGATGGAAGGAAGGATGTTGATATTAAACTTACTAGAAACATTCTCAACGCACTCCTGGAATGATGTACAAAGTTAATTTGTCTTGGATTTTTTAAAATTATCTTGAACAATCCATGAATTTTGTTAGCCAGCTACATGTATTCAAAATGACGAGCTACATTGTTCATATTCACTCAAGTACATTATATTTCTAAAAAAAACCAAAAGAAAATTCATTGTCATAGAAAGTTGCTATTTTCTCAGACTTAGAAAAGTGAAATCCCCTGTTTATTTATAACAACATTTACAGCAATCCAAGTTTTAGAGACCATAATTGCCAGATTTTAAATGGAGCATGAAACAGCCTACCTCAAAGACTTCTCTTGGTGGCTTAGTAATTTTATCTTTTTCTACTCAGGACATCTATATAATTAAGCAGAATAAACTCACATCTTTTTTTTTTTTCTTGCACATTTGAATTCACTCCTTTGGGGCAAATTTATTCCTTGAATAAAACAGAATTGCAAGTCTGAGACACTTGATCATTAAAAGGCAACAAAATGTACACCCCATGTTCAACATGCATTAGGTCATTGGCATTTTTGTATAATGATTTCATAAAAATATAGTCATGTGCATGACTGAAAATAAATTTAAGTTTCACTCAGTAAAAAAGCATTCAAGGAAGTAATTCAAAGAGTATAAAACATTGATTTTCATTTTCCAGTCAAAATTACTCAAAAGTATTTTAATTCAAAATCACATAAGGGTAAAACAATCAGTGAATCTAGAGGTTTGAAAGAGCCTAAGAGGCTGTCTTACTTCAGATACAGTTTTAGATGTGTGTAATAAAGACTCAAATTAACATTGCTTTAAGCAAGAAGAAAGATAAGTTTTCTCTTGTTGTAATACTGCAAAAGAAGGCAAACTTTGCTATCAAGGACACTGTCCTCCATTCGATCATCCAGGGACCCAGGATCCTATCATATCACTCTGCATCACTAGTCCATAAAATCCAAGATTGCTCATCACCTCGTTCCTATATCAGGCACACTCTAAATATCGAACATATCACTTCAGCTCATATCCCACAGCCGAAGGAATATAATGCAAAGGAGGCTGGGAGTTGTATTGTTTATTCCAAACAGTTATGTAGCTATCAAAGAAGGGCATAAGATGACTTAGAGGATAAGTAAAAATCTGTGCCCTAGAGGTTGTTTTAGATCTTAATACATAAAACAAATAAAAAAATAAAAATAAAAACTATCCATGGTTTCTTCATTCCCCATGAGGTTTCTCTAATGACTAGCACTCTATAAAACACATTTAGAAACACTAATCAAGACCAGGATAGGAAAATGTCTTAAAGGGTCAGGCAGGTAAAGTGAATAAATGCAGCAAGTTGGGTGGGACCTGTGACTGGCAGCAGGATAATCTAAAGAGAACATTCCCAGGTAGGTCTAACGGGGTCTGCTGCACTCTATACTGTTACATTGCTGCTTTGCAGAACTCTTGAGTTCTGAGTTACGAGACATTCCCATTTTTCAAGAGAAGTCAGAAATCTACATTTTGGTGAGATCTCCTGATTTTTCAAATTGGTTACTAGTTAAAACATCTTATAATATTGTAAAGGACAAAAACACATCTACAAGCCAGATTTACTCAAGGGTCACTCAATGCAATCTATAATCTTCTGGACCAATCATTTTATTTTCTAGACAAGGAAACAGAGACCTAGAGTGGTCAAGTGACTAGCTCACAGTCACATAGCTAGCCACACCTGGTTAGATATTTTGTCTTTCAGTTCAATATTTCTTATATTATGCAATCATAAAATGTCACTATGCAGTTCAGAATAAGCAAATAAGAAAAAAATTATTTAAAAGTAATCTAATTCTATGCTAGAATTTAGTGTTCAGCTTTGAAATGAAATATTTGACAACAGATCAAGTGTGTGTTCCATGTCCAATTCCCTCTGAATCCCATAACTGAGAGTGAGATCTGTTCTATTTTCTACCCTCCTGACTTGTATTTGCCAGAGCCCCAGCTGCCTGATCAGTAACACATGAGGCTGGGAAGCGTCAAAGGATATCACTGGCTATGACCCAGAAGCCAATCTTTCCTTTCTCCAGCATGGCCCATTTAATTGCATACTCATATCATATCAGTGGCAGATTCACTGCAAAACACATTTTTCACTTTTATGTGTATTTTTTCTGTGTGTGGTAAAATTACATGGTTAAAATATTTTTGGCTAAAAACTTCTATATAAAAATGGGTAACATTTACCTTCTAAATGCCGTAGTCGAACTAAATTGTTCTGGGTGAGTTATTAATATATGGTACTTGCATATGCTGTTTTGTCAATATTTCTATTCTTTAGAGGCTTCTTGCATAATAATCTTACGCTAAAGTTTTTGAGTCCAGCATAGAAAAATACCTCATAACTTATTTATACCTTATGGTGGAATATTTTGAGTGTAAACATCAATAAAAGAGCTGGGCTTATTTTCTAATTGTTAAAAAAGCTTTTTGCTTTGATCAATCTTTCCAACACTTAAGCAGATTTTGTTTTGGTCTACTGAATGTTATCCTAAACATATAATAAGAGGAAAGGCTGAAAATATTAGTCTATAATCATAATTCAAAAAGATAGTTTTCAAATTTGAATTTGCTTTAATTTAAAACATTTAGATCTCTCTCTCTCCTTTTCTCTCTCTCTTTTTGTCTTTAAACCAGAGGTTTTGGTGATTTCTGTGACACTAGCAGTGGGCAAAATTAATGCCTATAGGGGGTCAACCTCAAAATGAGTTAAAAGGTGCATTTGATTTGGCTGAAAAAATATAAAATGTTTCCACTCTCTATTTCTAATGTCTTAAGTCATTATATTTAATTAATAGAATGAATTAGATCACATGGAACAATTCTAATTTTACCATTAGAAAAACACATATACAAATGAACATGTAAAACTACTGTTTCCTGATCACTTTCTGCAGTCTTTCTTTCTCTTCTTTCTGTATCCTTCATTCGCTTTCTCTCTTCTGTTTGTTTCCATCACAGTTCTTTTTTTAATCTTTTAATTTCCCCTTAGCGTTCCCTCTAGTCCTCCTTCACTACCATTAGTGCGTTGCTAAAAAGATTTGGTGTAAATCATTTATAAATTATATTTTATTACAAGTTTACCAAATATGTATATGTGTGTCCCTTTAGAAAAAATGGACATAATGTTTAATAATTGCATTGAAGACAGGAACAATCCTTTGTAAGTTTAACTGAAAGCTATCTTCTAATATATCACCCCTAATATCCAATATATCATACATGGTATTGATAAAAAGTTTCATACTTATTAATATATTTGAGAGGATATTTTACATCCATGTTAATTCATTTACATTTTCTTTTCTTCAGTTGTTTATCCACAAAGTAAAAAGGTCAGAATAGAAAATATTTTTTTAAAGTCCTCTAACTCTAAAAATCTGATTCTGTTTGTCTTTCTGATGACACAGTTAAGTGTTGCTTTTGAGCACCACCCTCTCAACCAAAGGAAAAAGAAGATGCATTAAAATATACTAAACTTTTGCAAATGCTGATCTTTTTCCAGGTGCCTTTATCTTCTTTATATTGATACATAATATTTGTACATATTTACGGGGCATATATGATATTTTACTATATATGTAAAATGTGCAATAATAAAGTAAATCAGGGTATTTGGGGTATCCATCACCTTGATGGATTTCTATATGTTGGGAATATTTCAAATTCTCTTTTCTAGCCATTTGGAAATATACCCTACGTTTTTGTTAACTATAGTCATCCTACTCTGCTATCAAACATAGCAGAATATTTTAACTTATTTCTTGTATCTAACTTATTTTAACTTATATCTAACTGCATATTTGTACCCATTAATCAAATTCTCTTTATCTCCAGCCCCCACCTTTATACCCCTCCTAGTCTGTGGTATCTATCATCTTCTATTCTATGCCTTTATAAGATAAACCTTTTTAAGCTTCCACATATAAGTGATAAAACTCAATATTTGTTTTTCTGCAGGCACCTTCATCTTTAACCTAAGTAAAAAGCATTCTATTTCCACTACATTTATGGTAAAGGCTTTTGTCTTCTTAAAAATTGGACTATTTTCCTTCCTCTGCTAAAGAGAACAGCCTGGCTTGGCTAAGGTACAGGTGGTAATTTTGCTTACATTAAACAGGGAGCAAAGATAGAAATATAATAGAAAGATAAAACCTTAAGCAACAGAAGTCAGAGAAGAAAGTTTACCTAGCATTATGGCAAGAAAAAAGTTATTCACCAAGCACAGCCAAGGGCAGATGTGGCTTCAGCCTGATCCCTGTGAATCATTTCACACACACAACGTTGAATCACAGTCTGGATTTAAATGAATAATTAAACCAAATAAAGGACAGACCACCCAAATGAAGGGGATCTTTACTTACCCTGCCCATTTTCACCCACCACCTTCTTCAATGACAAGCTGGATGCCAAAGCTCAAGAGTAAAAGGAATAAAAATTAGTTATCAATTCAGTGAAAACAGATTTGGTCTTACGGTTTAATTTTCTGGTTGGATCTTATTTTTCTTACTACAGCATTCTTCCTTTTTTAAGAATGCAGTTAAACTGAGGTAGTTCAATTTACTAATTATGTGAAAAGTAAATACGTGAAGAAAGCAATAGAAAAAAAATATTGAGAGCACTGATGTATCACTTCATCATAGGGACACATTCTGAGAAATGTATTGTTAGGCAAGCTCCTCATCATGTGAACGTGGCAGACTGCACTTTCACAAACCTAGATGGCATAACCGACCACACACCTAAGCTATATGGTATAGCCTATTGCTCCTCAGCTACGAACATGTACAGCATGTTATTGTAGTGAATACTATAGGCTACCATAACACATAAGTATTTGTGTATCTAAACATACCTACACGTAGAAAAAGGTACAGTAAAAATACAGTATTAATGATTTTTTAGATGGCACACCTGTATAGGGCACTTATCATGAACGGAGGCTGCAGAACTGAAAGTTGCTCTGGGTGAGTTAGTGAATGAGGGGAGTGAATGTGAGGGCCTGGGACACTACTACACATTTCTATAGACTTTATAAACACTGTACACTGAAGCTATGCCACATTTATTTTTTAGTTGTATTTCTTCAATAATAAATTAACCTTAGCTTACTGTAACTTTTTTACTTTAAAAGCATTTTAGTTTCTAAAAACTTTTTGACTCTTTAATAACACTTAGCTTAGAACACACATATTGTATAGCTGTGCAAAAATAGTTTCTTTATATCCAAATTTTATAAATTGTTTTCTATTTTTAATTGTTTTTTTTTTTTGCTTTTTAAACTTTCTTGTTAAAAGCTAAAATGCAAATACATACATGAGCCTAGGCCTATACTATCTTCCACCGCCACATCTTATCTCACTGGAAGGTCTGCAGGGCCAGTAATGTGCGTGGAGCTGCTGTCTTCTCTGATAAAAATGCCTTCATCTGGAATATCTCCTAACATGACTGGTGCTGTTTTACAATTAACTTTTTTATTTTATTTATTTTTAATCCCCTGAGTTTATGAAACATTAATCTTAGTACATTTTCTTCTGAAGCATCTTCTCATATGTGTTACTCTTATTCATTTCTACTGCAACCACCCTGGTTCATGTTTTCATCATTTAAGTTTACATAACCAGGTTATGCAGCTGTCTTAAACCAATTAGATACAAAGAGAAAAAAATACCCTTTAGTTTTTATCTGCTACTTACTGCCTTAAACACACTCTTGTGTCTTTCCTTCCCTCAATTCTTTGTTTTTAAATTTTATTTTATTTTATTTTAAGTTACAGGATACATGTGCAAGATGTACAGGTTTGTTACATAGGTAAACATGTGACATGGTGGTTTGCTGCACCTATCAACCAATCACCTAGGTATTAAGTCTTGCATGCATTAGCTATCTATCCTGATAGTCTCCTCCCAGCCCCTCAAATGGGAGCTGAACGATGAGAACACATGGACACAGGGAAGGGAACAACTTCTTTTATAAGCATAAGGAGTACCCTCTAAAATAATGATAAAGAGTGTAGTATAGTAAACACATAAACCAATAACATCGTCATTATGAAGTACTATGAAGCATACATAATTGCATCTGATGTACTTTTATATGACTGGCAGTGCAGTAAGTTTGTTTACACCAGCATCACCACAAACACATGGGTGATGTGTTGCACTATGACATTGCAATGGCCACAAGGTCACTCAACAATAGGACTTTCTCAGCTGCATTATAATTTTATGGGACCATCATTGCATATGCAGTCCATCTTTGACCAAAACATTGTTATGTGGCACATAGCTGTACTTTCAGGGGGCAGAGAGTTAAGCAAGAGAAAGAAATAAAAGAAAAAATAACGCAATAATGGGCAGTAAGTGCCTTTGTTCATTTCACGCTGCTATACCAGAACACCAAAGATGGGTAATTTATAAAGAACATAAATTTATTTCATAAGTTCTGGAAGCTGGGAAGTCCAAGATCATGGCACCAGCAGATTTGGTATCTCTAAGGCCCCAGTCTCTGTTTCTAAGTTGGTGCCTTGAACTCTATATCCTCTGGAGGGAAGGAACACTGTTTCTCACATGGCAAAAAAAAAAAACGGAAGTGTAAAGAGAAAGAACTCACTCCTGAAATTCTTTTTTTTTTTTTTTTTTTTTCCAAATATGTCCAGAGCCCTCATGGACAGGTTTAATGCATTAAAAAAAAGAATTTCAGGAGAGGGTTCTTTCTCTTTACACTTCTTAAAGGTCCCACCTCTTAATACTGTTATAATAGTAACTAGATTTCATCATGAGTTTTGGAGGGAACTAACGTTCAACTCATAGCAATAAACAAGGAAAGGGATTCTCTCTCTCTCCCTCTGTAATTCCCCATTTCCCCCTTTCTTTAACCCTCCTTCTCTCCTTTTCTATCTCCTTGACTTTGCAGCTTCTAACCTATCTCTCCTCTACTTAGGAATCTGTTCCTTGAAGAGCCATTCTTGTTCTTCCACTCTTTACTTAGGACTCTTAGCATTGTGTGAGTTAGGAAGGGAAGTAGGGTAGATTTGCAAAGTAGTGTATTTTCCACTAAATTACTCTAATTCCTAACTGACTTCTCTGCCACGAACTTGGCCCCTCACCAATCTGTCCTCCACATCACCGCCAGAAAAATAAAATCATTCTAAAACACAAAAATAATCACCTCGTGACTATGCTAGAAATCTTTTGAAATTACTCCTTAAGATGTATGGATGCTGTTATATAAATTAGCTGAGCTCAAAGATCATCACTCCACCTCCAGCTACTCCCAAATACTTATAATTTCCCAAATATATCATACAGGGTTCATACTTAATTCCACCTTTGCACAGATTCCTCTGCATCTGACTATTTTCTGACCATCCTTAAATATTGACTTTGAGCCATTCTCCTCCAGGAAGCTTTCTCTTACCCATATGATTTGGTTATCTCTGCTCTACATGTATCACAGCAAATCTTACATGTAATTATTAGATTTATTTGTCTGTCTTCTACTCACATACAGGACTCTAAGCAGGACAGCAAAGTGTCAGCAATAGGGAAGGCATTAGGCGTTGGCAGATGCTGACACATAGCATTAAAATGTAGATGCTCCACCTTCGTTACATGCCAATTGTCTATGGTATGTGCCTAACGGTCACATCACTTCACATCCTACACCTCAGTTTCCTCATCTGTCAAGCTGAAAAAGCCTGGCATACAGAAAACACTCAAGATATATTATCTAGTATAATCCACTCAGTATCTTTTTAGTATCTCTAACCTATCTGTGTCTATATCTACAGCTATATCTACATCTATATCTTTGTACTTGTCTAGAGAATAATAGAACCTAGACCCTGTTGTCACTCTTAATGTAGTCATATCTAAAGGCTACTCCCTCAGTAGGGCTCTACTCTCTCAGAAATATGCTCCAGAAGCCAGTTGTAAATTAATATGCCAAATACTCTTTAAATTAAATATGTTCAATAGACACATTAGGATGTCACAGAATCAAAAAAAGACTTCAAGTCAAATTTTTTATTTTATTCAACCAGTACACATGGTATACTCTTTTCTTGAGATGGTCTCAGTTTATGCCTTTACTTCTTGCATAATTATTAGTAGTATCCCTTTTCACCTTCAGACATGTCCTGATTTGGACAATCAATTATATAACCATTCTATTTATGGCTCATGCTGATTCCGATTGGTCATAGGTCATAGTGTTTTCTTCTACTTGGTCAGTGTCTGTGCAATACCAGTTGTTAAATATTTTTAAATAATTTATATGCCTCTGAGATAATTGAGGCATGGAAAGGTGATATGATTTTTTTGTAAAATGATTCATTCCTTTAAAATGAACTGAATTCAAATTCATTAAGTCCTTACAATAAGAAAAGTGAAGAAGACAAAATAAAAGAAAACCTCTAAGGACTGACCTGAAAGCAGAAGGAAGACATGGACAATTTTGACTCTCACTAGTAATACCTTCTTCCACTCTTTCCACCTGGACTCTCTCTCTCTTCTTTCTCTTAGGTTCAGTCACTGTTGAGAATATTTGTTCTTTATTACCTCCATAACCTCACAGGAACTTAAGGTGCTACCCTAGACACTCAGCTGTTCCATCTGTTCAAAATGGAAACTCGAGCTATTGTTCCCTCTTTATGTGAGCATTCCCTATTGATTTGCAGATGATTTACATAGAAATGTCTTCTACTTGATTAGCCATAGAATTCCTTCAAAGAGTATATATCCTTGAAAGGCAGGGCAAGAACAACAAGTTCTGTAGTTAAGAAAGCATTATGCTTGCCATATCCATAAGGCTATCCTTCTTAGACTGAAAGGATAATGAGAATTGTACCATACAATCATTTAATGAAGAGAAAATGTTTTCGCCAAAGAGCCTTTAATGTGAATTAAATTTTCATGGTAAGAAAAGCTATACAACATAATGAGGATAAAGTGCTTCCCAAGAAGAATGTGATCTTGAGGAGGAACGTTTTTTTTACTTTCCCAGGAGGCTTAAGGAGTTAAGATCTAAGATCTAAAGCAGTAAATCATGGTGTTTATTCCATGATTTCCTACAGATAGAGACAGAGTTGCAGTGGTTCAGGTTGGAGCTTAACAAAGTAATTTTAGTCCCAGTAAAGCTTTCTCTAAAGGTCTACTTATCTTCTGTCTATTTATTGCCACCCATATGAAACATTTTCCAAAAAACACAGTGAGATGCATAGGAAGTTGAATAGTGATGAATAAACTCAATAAAAAATCATAATAATAATCCTTTAGAAGCAACCACTGTTCTGATTTCTTTTACTATCGTAGTTTTTGTTCTAGACTCTGATATAATCATACAACATGTGTTCTTTTAGGCCAAAAAGTGCCACAGAGCTGCTTATGTTTGGGGTTTTTTGAGGGGCAGTTCCAATTAACCTCTCAGATTAGACCTACCCTGAGCAGTTTTTGCTTGTCATCTATTGACCTACTGTTACTTCAACATAAACAGACACAAAATGTTCATGAGCAAAAGCAAACCTTTGTTCATGTGTACCTAATACAGCAACATATTTTTGTTATCAGAAAAGAATTTCTCAGATTATTTAGTACATCAAGTATTGATATTTTAAAAATAAAAAAATTATATAGCTTCAACAGAAACTCTAAATCATAAACGCTAAATGTAACTGCCTGGGCCTAAATCTTGGCTTCATCTCTTACTCACCTTAGGGTAAGTTCTCTTCTCTGCTTGTTACTCATCTGTAAAGTGATGAATGTTATAGAATCATCCTTATAGAGCTGCTATGAGGATTAGATCAGTTCATATATAGAAAGCATTTACCATGGTGTCTAGCACATAGCAAGCACCCAATATACTTTAGCTATTATCACAGATATATAAGTAATATGTGAATCTGAACATATCAAACAAACATATTTTATTTTTGTATTACATGAAAGTTAATGTTCCCATGTGACATAAAAATATATCAAAAACTTAGAAAAGAATACAAAATTTATCTATTATGATTCATTATCTTGTGCTAAGTCAGACCTAGAAAATTGTTTTTCACTGTTAAAAATAGAAAAATTGAAATATAAAGATGCTTAAACTTTCTATGACCTGCTGAGCCAATGCACATTAGTATAGCAGATAAGAATTGATCCATGATTCTGGCACCACCTTCCAGGTTTTTTAAAGCCTTTGCTCTGGCAATTCAGGCCCTAGCCAGAGTGCTTGTTCCAGGGCTTCACTCTTGTTTTCATTGTGCTTTTCTGAGCATAGTTATGGTGTCCATTTTCCTTGTTATTTCTCTTTTTTTTTTTTTTTTTTGAGACAGACTTGCTCTGTTGCCCAGGCTGGAGTGCAGTGGTACAATCTCAGCTCTCTATAACCTCCACATCCCCAGTTCAAGCAATTTCTCCTGCATCAGCCTCCCAAGTAGCTGAGATTACAGGCACATGCTACCATGCCCAGCCATTTTTTGTATTTTTAGTAGTGGTGGGGTTTCACCATGTTGGTCAGGCTGGTCTTAAACTCCTGACCTCAAGATCCACCCACCTCAGCCTCCCAAAGTGCTGGAATTATAGGTGACAGCCACTGGCCCAACCTTTCTCTTCTTTTCATATTTTATCTTACTTTCATGGATTTTTGCCCTTGCTGTATATAATCCTTAAAATCCATGTTCCAAAATAATGTCACCATTGGAATTGAGTTCTGGAAATATCCCTTTAGTTCTCCTAGTAGCTAAAAATAACATTTAAATTTAAAAGCACATTAAAACAGATAGCACCTTCTAGAAGGTTTGTGGTTACAAAATAAGAATCAGATTGATATCGTATACATACTTGAAAATCTTTTTTCATACCTTTTGTTCTTCAATTCTTCTGAATAATTGTTCCCTCTTTAATTAATAAAAACATTCCCTTTTTCCCTTTAAGAAACAGTTAATCTGCTTCTGCAAAATACAGGCACAATAAAATTTGTTTATCTCTTATTTTTTATCTTCTCTTTAATATTTTCTATTTAAATATGTAAAAAGCCTAAATAAATATGTTCTTTCTTAAGATTAACATTTTTGTCCCTGAAGTAAAGCAATATATTCTTATCATGTGAGCACAAGTTAACAAAGTCCTTAAGATTCACAAATTCATTTATCAAGGCAGGTTCACAGTGATTTCATTTTTCAGTATTAACTTCTATCCACTCCCAGAAAAGAAGTTTTTACATCTGGTTTTTCTAGCTCTATTTTCTATGCCTCATATTCATATTTCCATTGCCATATTCTATTTTATTCAAGCAGCTTAAAACGTCACAGTGTTTCTTTATCCATGCAACATTGTCTTTTCATTTCTATAATATGCACTTTTTTCTTTTAATAAAATCTTGGACTGCTTCGTTTTATTCCTAGAACATCAAGCCAGAAGTTCTTGTTATTTTTCCAGTTATTTCTTCCAAAATACATCACGTTACTTTACTCTTAAAGCTTACATCATTCTCTTTCATCCCAAGCAAAGAATGACTACAACTATGCCATTTGGAGTTATTCTTAGTTATTTGATAATCAAGATTCTCATCGTATATTCCCCAGGCATCCCATACTGATTTATTTTTTTACTCTTTTTCTGGCAAAAAAAAATTTGCTTAAAAAAATTCTATGATGTCTGATTCATGGCTTCAAATAGGCTTTCCCTTTCCCATTTTGACCTTTCCTTTCTTGACTTAGATCTCAGAAAGTATGAAGAGGCACCTAAAGGAAACTAAGCCCTCATGTCCCGTTAACAGATAAACCTTAAGTAGTTCTCCTTGGCATAATTCTTTGTTCTCCTTTTTAAGCATTAATTCCTCCTGCCCTGGATTACTTTAGATGATGTAGTTTTTCCATACTAATGCCAACATGGGCCATCCCTGTTATGAAGTCCTTTAGCATTTACACTTAAAATATGGAACATATTACTGTACATCTGCTATAATAATATTGCTAGATATGTGTATGTGCAGGTAATTGTTTTGACTCATCGAGTAAAGAATTGTTTCTTTTGCATCTTGCTTACTACTTATACAAATGGTGAGAAGGTAACTATTACTA
This sequence comes from Plecturocebus donacophilus, assembly GCA_004027715.1. Taxonomy (NCBI): domain Eukaryota; kingdom Metazoa; phylum Chordata; class Mammalia; order Primates; family Pitheciidae; genus Plecturocebus; species Plecturocebus donacophilus. Next base: position 23,204 of record PVKP010029086.1, read on the forward strand.
AATAAATACTTGAGGTATTCTATTAAATTGGTCATTTATTCATTCATTCAACATTTATTGATCACCTATTCAGTGTCACTCACTGTGCTAGCTGCTGTGTGTACAGAGATCAATCAAATGGTCTTATCTCCCAACAGTTCGTGGTCTGGAGGAAAAAAAAAGAAAAACTAGAAAATAGGGAGTTACAACACAGAACACAAAATCTGCAAGAAGCATGGAATCAAAGAGAAGAAACCCTAAGTAAGTGTAAAATGAGGGTGGAAGAAGGAGAGGGTAGAAAGAGGAGGACCAGCAGAACTTAATGCAGCAAAAGACATGAAGGACAAAGTGCTCCAGGCAGAAGGCAAAGCAAAGAAGGAGGTACTAAGGTTGTTATGGAATGGTTGGGTGACATGAATGTTTCCACAAAGCTGTAGAGAAGAATCTTGAGAAACAATGAGAGATGAAGCTAAGAAGATGGCCAGAGCCAGATTATAAGGGACGTTGAATGGCATGTTGATCTCATACTTAGATCTCAGAAACTATGAGGATGGACCTGAAGGAAAATATGCCCGCATGTCCCACTAACAGATCAACCTTAAATAGTTCTCTTTGATATTACTCTTTTCTTTGTTCTCTGTTTTAAGCATTAAATCCCCCTTTCCTGGATTGTTTCAGCTAATGTGAATGAAGCCTTTCCTGACTAAGGCCACCATGGGCCATCCCTCTGTTTTGAAGTGTTTTACTAACTTACATTTAAAATATGGAACACACTGCAATATATCTACTGTAACAGTGTTGCTAGTATGTGTGTGCCTGCACTTTGCCATGCTCACTGCTGGTCTGCGACTAGTCATTTGACTTCCGACTAGGACCAGGAAAGTGACTTCAGGTTCTGTCTGCTTCTCAGGTTTCTGCGTTCCAATACTTGGATTTTTTTTCATTCCAAGCTGTACCCTCAGTCTCACACTCCATGCCAAATACCACTGTCCAATTATCTATATTCTTGTATTTTGTCTCTCACATCTGTTTTTAAGTCTCCAGTGTTTGATTACCTATGAAATACAGCAGAAATCCTGCACAATATGACCTCAAATGTATCTCCACTATCATTTCCCATTTCCCCCTAAACACACTGTTTACGAATGGGAGCTATGGTTTCTCAACTCCATGTCCCAGCTCAGGCAGTTCCTTTCACAATGTCCTCTCTGTTTTCTGTCTGCTAAAACCTTTTCAGTCTTCCAGTCATGTCTCCCACATTACTTTGTCTTCTTAGAATCAACAAGGTATTTTATTTCTGTTCTTTCCGCATTTATTGTCCTCTGCTCTGCCTTTGTATTTATTTATTTTATTCATCTGTCAAAAATGACTCCTCCCTGATGGTCAGAATAAAGTCTTGGCCAAGTTTTTTATTTTTCCTAGTGCATCACACCATTTCTTGAGCAGGTTAACATCAAATTAGAACATAACAAATTTATGACTATTATTAATGAAGCTTAGTTAATCTACTCTTTTCCTCCTAAATGGTCATAGTAGTTACTTTATTATCTCAAATTACTTTACTATGTTATATACAAGGAAGGTAGAGGCTGATGTTTTATCTCTGTTTTATAGAAGTAAACATTTGAGTACTAAGGAGTTAAGAAATTTACTTAAGAGATTCGGGACTGGTATCTAAGCTCCTGATACCAATTCAGTATTTGTTTATAGTCTATGCTAGATCTAAGATACTTTTCCTTGAAGATATTAAAAGGTAAGCTTTAAGAAAACATTAAGAATTGTTTTGACTACTATTCATCACCAATACTGGAGGAAAGATAATGAAAAATTCGTTAAATGTCAGTAAGAAAATAAGTTAGGTGGTTTCTAATTTTATAACTTAAAGATGTAAAGATTTCAATTAAAGGGATAAAAAATGAAAACATAGTTTAGAGTGGTCTAAGTTAATTTGAACTATTTTGGGTTTTAATGTACTGAAAATCAATTTATTCAAAGCCATTTCACTACATGGCAAACCTACCCAAAGATCATTTGGAGGAAGATGTCAGATCAATATCCTGTCTGTAAGAACCTTTGTTGAAACCATTCGAAGGCAGATTCAGGTATGAATACAAGCCCACCAATATACAGAAGGCTATAAGCTGTTTTTAAGTAAAATACCACCCATTTACAAATAATGCATAAAGATTTGAGGACTACTAGTCATCCAAATTTTAAAACTTGCATGAAATTAGCATCCAGCTAAATTAAATCAATAAGAGCTTAGGAAAATGGCTGAGGTGAAAAGACTGCAGTGAAATTAAAATTTTAAAAAAAATCTTCTAACTATAACTCATCAATGTTAGCAAATTGACTTTTTGGAAACCAATTTTCAGTAAATTGTATTGATTCCAGTTTGGAAAAATGTCTGGCCTCTGTTACTTACACATACTTCTCCTATTAAGGTTCTAGGTTTATATATAGACACTGTGGCTGATCTCCAAGCCAAGGCCTTAATCTGAACCTTGACTCTATTACAACTAATATTGTTTTTCTTACTTACATCCTTCTTTAAGATTTTAAATTCTATGAAGATCAAGACCATACACCACATCTTATGACTCTTATGTGCCAATATCTTGCACACTGTTTTATATTTGGTAGCTAGCACTATTAACTATTGATTGAGAGTAGGGCATCAACCTAATTATCTTACCTTTGAGAGGGCATTTTGGGGGAATACTCAAAAGATATTTCTGCCTTATGGTGATTAAGTAGTTTCATCTTTATATATGAAAAATATGGTAATTTTGCAACTAAATTGAGTTTATTCTTGAGCTGAATAGAGTTTAGCCACCCTAATATAATCCCATTCAACTTGACTGAATATTTTTCTTGATTGGCAATTGAAAAAAGAACCATATATTATCCTTCCAAGCCCTACAATTATTGAATAATTCTTATATAAAAAACTTTGGATTACAAGATATTTCTGTCATTAATAATGATTACTTTCAGTAGGAATTTGAATTACTTTAATCACTTGTTCTTTCTGTTTTGCAATAAAGCAAAGCCCAACAAAAAAGTAAATCCTCTCAAGCTATAAGTCAGGACTTCTGACTATTTTATTATTTTAGAAATGCCTCTCTCCAAGTATATTGACCCTGAGACAGCCTGCTTTATCCCTGATCACAGGGAGGAAGGCCATATCGTATCATATCTGATATCTGAGATTTCTCTCCTATATTTCAGAGGTCCTGAACTCTTCTGTAATTACTTCCTAGAGTCTCCCTGATTCTCAGCCCTGAAAGTCTCTAATTTGATCTAGCCTGTGTTGTATTGTTTTCTGAAATATTTATTAACTTATAATGCCTCTTGTGAAATCTGATTAATGCCCATTATTCTAAGCTGTAGTTTGCTTATATGCTATCATATATTATCACAGTACTTTCTATATTTTAGTTATACCCACACCAGACTTCCCCATTTGATTCTGAACATTCTCTTTGTCCTTTGTCCTTAAACAGACAGCTGTCCTTCATAATATATTCTTTCACACTAGTAAGATTCCCCTTTTATACCTGTGAAATAATTAGTTGTCCAAATCCCCTAAAATGTAGTCTGCTCAAATTTTAACACTACCAGAATATGAACTCCGTAACATCAAGGAGCTTCCTTGTCATGTCCATCATTGAATCCTAGTTCACAGATCATGCCTGCCAATAGTCAGCACTAGTCTCAATAGTGTTTGTGGCACAAAAGAATATAATCAGTTCTTTGTACCCATGGTTTCTGCAACCATATATCAACCAACTACAGATCGCAAATATTCCAAAAAGTTGCATTTGTCCTGAACTGGTACAGACTTTCTCGTTGTTGATATTTTCTGAACAATACAGTGTAATAACTATTTACATAGCATTTGCATTGTATTAGATATTATAAATAATCTAGAGATAATTTGGATTATACAAGAGAATATGTGCAGGTTATATGCAAATGATAGGGCATTTTATATCAAGGGCTTGAGAATCTTCAGGTTTTGGTATCTGAGGAGAGTATTGAAACCAATTCCCCCTGGATATTGAAAGATAACTGTACTTTGTTAATATGCAACATTACGAAAGGGACAGTGTTCAGTTGGTCTTTTTAGATATTTATAAATCATAAAGACTGCAACATTATTTTCAAACCTTAGAGACAGAACAGCATTTCTATATAAGTGATTCTTAACGTTTTCATTACTGATATATTTCATTCATAGTGGTTTCACAGGAAACACTTATATTTGGATATGCCTAGCAGCCTTTTCAACGAAAGCATAGACTCTGCAAAAAGAAAAACAATATGTATCTGAAAGGTTTTTTTTTGTCCTTACAAGAGAAGGTGGAGGGATGCAGATAGTCTAGCCACAATTGGAAACAGAAGTCTAGTGCCCCTTAAGCCATGACAGGACGGTGTGCTTACCCTCAGTGGGGGGTACGGAGGGAGAAGAACTGTAATATTTCAGGGTTATTCAGCATGAGTGTTTCAAAGAAATACCACTAAAAGGAGTTACTTATCAACTCACTAGTACCTTGACAAGAAGTGGTGTATTCCAGTTCCGAGATTGCAGAGATGTCTGGGTTCAGAAGGCATGAGGTCTGGAGCAACAAGCACACGGGATCTGAAATAATAGCAACTGCTTACTACCTACTGGGTGTGTTCTATGTTCTTTGCATCTACTGTATTTACTTATTCATTCAATCCTCAAAACAACTCTATGATATACACACACACACACACACACACACACACACACACACAATACCTATGATATAGGGATTATTATTATACTCAAATTTATAAAGAAGGGAATTGAGGCACAGAAAGGCTGAGTAACTTGTTCGAAGTCACACAGTTGGTGAGCATCAGAGCTGAAATTCAAACCCAGATGGTCAGGCTCCCCAGTCTGTACTCCTAACCCTAGTGCCTTCGTGCCTAGGCCATGACACTTCTTTAGCACTTATACTGTACCAGGTTCCCTTCCAAGAACTAGGTTAACACATTTGAGATATGAAGTAAATATAAGTATAGTGGAAAATAAAATTTACCTAGGGCTTCTTCTTTTCTGAAGTAATTTTAAAAAATTGAGATTCTCTAATCTCCACTACTGAAGAATATAACTTGATAAGGAGATTAACTAATAAAAAGAAAAGCATAGATACAATAAAAATTCTGCTTTTAAAATCATGGGATTTTTTTTCCTTTAATTGTTATTTTTGGTAACAAAATAACAATTTAATAGGTAAACTCATGTCACCGGGGTTTGGTGTACAGATTATTTCATCACCCAGGTACTAAGCATACTACCTAGTAGGTATTTTTTCTGATCCTCTCCCTTCTCCTGCCCTCTACCCTCAAGTAGGCCCCAGTGTCTGTTGCTTCCCTCTGAAAATCACAGAATTCTAATGTTAAAAAAAAAAGTCTACTTACATCACTAAATCATAGAATACTACAGAATAAAAGTGAATTAAAAAGAAAGAGCTAAATGTATCAACCTGAGTAGATCCTAAGAAAAATAAAAATGTTGAGTGAAAAAAATCAAGTTGCAAAATAGTACACGCAGTGTGATACGATTTATATAAAGTTTTAAGACATGCAGAATAATTCTATCTACTTTCTTGGTCAGGAAAGATATGTAGTAACATCCCAAAATCATGAATGAGAATGATAACCACCAGATTCCCTCTGCACAGGAGGGAGGAAACATGAATGGGGAGAATATCTAAGAGAATCAATCTGATTTTCATATTTTCTTTTTTTTTTAGAAAGAGGAAGAGATTTTAGAAAAAAGAGAGAAAAGGAGAAAGAAAGAAACAGCAAAAGAAAGAAAAAAAGAAAGAGGAAGAGATTTTAGAAAAAGAGAAAAGGAGAAAGAAAGAAACAGCAAAAGAAAGAAAAAAAGAATGAAAGAGAAAGAAAGAGGGAGAGATTTTGGAAAAAGAGAAAAGGAGAAAGAAAGAAACAGCAAAAGAAAGAAAAGAAAGAATAAAAGAGAGAAAGAAAGAGGAAGAGAAAGAGGGAGAGAGAATGGGATTCTTGTTTTATTGCCCAGGCTAGAATACAGTCTAAAAATGAGTATTAAAAACCTCTTTTATGCCAATAATTGTGTTTAACAATGGAGACAGGAAGGAATAGGGGATGAAAATAACAAATAAGCAGCCAACCAATATTTTATTTAAACCTGTGA
>PVKP010029087.1:0-29391 GCA_004027715.1 Plecturocebus donacophilus
TCCACCAGAAGTATTGATCATGTCTCCTGTATTAAGATGATGGCATAGATTCCAGGGGAAAATAAGATTTGGATGATGTGGTTCCTGTACTCAAGGAGATTTCAGTCCTGCAGGAGCTGTACATTATATGAAATGTCATGCTTTTGAGACATCATTACTTTGCTTTTTGAGGCCAGGTACCAAATGGATGGTAAAAATATTGGCATTAAGGTGCCAGAGAACTTTCTTTTGTCTGCTGGTGAGAAATGGTTTTATAAAGGGAGGGGCATTTGTTCTGGGCCTCAAAGGAAGAGCATGGTTATTGGTTGGACTCCCAGGGATGGACAGATAGCTGGTGGTCGTGGTGCTGCTCTGGAGAGGTACATAGCCAGGCACTGGGTATCTCTGTAACTTATTGTGTAACACCTCTCTTAACTGCCTAAGTGAGTAGATCTTAAGTTCAGAGCTTTGGCAGGCAGGATCTAGCAAAACTGTTTGGTATTCTCTGCATTTTTATGGTAACTTTATGGCAAAGAGTACTGTTTTTCTATATTTGTCCTAGGAATATAAAGTTAACTGTTAGATTGGGCATGGTGGTTCACGCCTGTAATCCCAGCACTTTGGGAGGCTGAGGCGAGTGGATCACCTGAGGTCAGGAGTTCGAGATCAGCCTGGCCAACATAATGAAACCCTATCTCTCCTAAAAAGACAAAATTTAGCTAGGTGTGGTGGTACATGCCTGTAGTCCCAGCTGTAGGGGAGGCTGAGGCAGGAGAATTGCTTGAATCCGGGAGGCAGAGGTTACAGTGAGCTGAGATAACACCACTGTACTCCAGTCTGGGTGACAGAGTGAGACTCCACTGCAAAAAAGAGAAAGAAAGTTGATGGATAAAATTAAGTAGAAATAATGGGTAGATTTAAATAAAAATATTAAGATATTGACAGTACAGTTGGGAGGGGAATGGCTGAAGTTTGCAAAACACTGTTGTAAGTGCTACGGGGACCGTGATTGGTTAATGGGGGGAAGAGGAGCAGCAGCAGCATTGGTGAGTTGGAAGCAGCCAGGCAGCCATACTGAGATGAACAGCAGGTGTGATTGAGGCCTAGTCCTGTCGGGACTGTGGGCGGGGTGGGGGCAGTACAGGAGCAGGGAGAGAGGCCGAGGTGTGAGTTGGAGTGGATTGGGGAAACTTTCAAATGCCAGATGGAGAAGCAGGAGTTCTAGTTCTTAAGAGTTCTCAGAATCATTCTAATGGGTAACCAAGTTTGGGAGCCCTACTGATCTAAAGCAATCCAATTTTTTTCTTCTGCCCATGATAGTACCCATCTCTTAGATGGGTGCACAGTTTGCATTGGTTGGCCTAAAACATCCATACTAGTAACCATGAGGACACGTGTACAGTAAAACTGTACTGTCTGCAGAGCTGCACAGAGAAGTTGATTCTTTTCCATGGAAATACAGCATCACAGGGGAACTCTGAGATTATATTGTTGGTGCTTGGGAAATTATACTGAAAGCTAGTTAGCTGTTGACAGTCTGTACCTTGCGCACTTCCGGGGAAGGGAAGGAGGCAGGAGGAAAGAGGAAGAGAGCCACGTCAGGATTGCATAAGGGACAGCAGAGACCAGGTGATGAGCAAGAGCGTAAGCTCCTCCCGGCCCCTTGCAGAAGCCGCCTTGGCTGTTGTGACCTTCTGCAGTTATGACAGGACACTGGTTGAAATTCAGGAACACCTCAAGAAATTGTCTTAAAAATAAATCTGTTGCCAACAGAGAATGAATGAGAAAATGAGGAAATGCAGCTGGGAGCCAGTGGGAAAGGGCTTTGGGATCCTCAGTGTGTGGACCTGTGCAGGATGGACAGAGAGAAAAGACTGAGCAAGAGTTTGACAGCAGGAATGAGCCAGGATCCTGGGTGGGAGGCATGGTGATGGAGGGGAGCTCAGCTGCTGGGGGTTCCTCCAGCAGGAGGGAAGCTTCACACATGCCCTGAGTTCAGACATGTGCACACTTTAACAAATAGAGAACAGGATGGTGTTAGATACACTTGCAAGTATACCCAGGAAGTCTTCTGGAAAGAATATAAATATACGAAGGTAGGAAATGAAGCTGAGATTTACTGCAGAAGCCAAATGACCTAAATCAGTCATTCCCAAACCAGGCTGCACTTTAGAATCGCCAGCCACAGTGGCTTATTCAGTTCCCATTTGCCATCTTAGATTGAAGATGAAGGCTCAGAAAAGCTTTCTAGGTTGGTATAGAGCCCCATGGAGTTCTAGTTCTTAAGGATTCTCAGAATCATTCTAATGGGTAACCAGATTTGGGGGCCCTACTGATCTAAAGCAATCCAATTTTTTTCTTATGCCCATAACAGTACCCATCTCTTAGATGAGTGCACAGTTTGCATTGGTTGGCCTAAAATATCCATACTAGTAACCATGAGGACACGTGTGCAGTAAAACCATAGCAGAGCTGCACAGAGAAGTTGATTCTTTTCCATGGAAATACAGCATTACAAGGGAACTCTGAGATTATATTGTTGGTGCTTGGGAAATTATACCGAAAGCTAGTAAGCTGTCGACAGTCTGTACCTTGCGCCTTCAGGGGAAGGGAAGGAGGCAGGAGGAAAGAGGAACAGAGCCACGTCAGGATTACACAAGGGACAGCAGAGACCAGGTGATGAGCAAGAGCGTAAGCTCCTCCCGGCCCCTTGCAGAAGCCGCCTTGGCTGTTGTGACCTTCTGCAGTTATGACAGGACACTGGTTGAAATTCAGGAACACCTCAGGAAATTGTCTTAAAAATAAATCTGTTGCCAACAGAGAATGGATGAGAAAATGAATGCTTTTTACTTGTATACTGTACATAAAAGTTGCCTTTGCAGAGCTGTGTTGAATACTCTGTGCTAGTTTGCTGGGGCTGCCATAATCAAGTACACAAGATGAGTTACCGGAAATTCATTGTCTTACAGTTCTGGAGACTAAAGACCAAAATCAGGGTGTCATCAGGGTTAGTTTCTTCTGAGGGAGGGCTCTATGCCAGGCCTCTCCTTGGCTTATAGACAGCCTTCTCCTTCACATCATCTTCCCTCTGTCATGTCTGTCTTTGTATCCAGATTTTCCCTTATTAGGACACCAGTCCTAATACTAGATTAGGGCCCACTTTAATGATGTCATCTTAATAATTACATCTGCAGTGTCCGTGTTTCCTAATAACATCATATTTTGCGGTACTAGGGCTTGGATTTCAACATATGAATTTTGCAGGGGACATAAGTCAACCCATAATACACAATTTAGAAAATCATAGAGCATGGGGCCGGGTGTGGTGGCTCATGCCTGTGCTCTCAGCACTTTGGGAGGCTGAAGTGGGTGGATCACTTGAGGTCAGGAGTTCAAGACCAGCCTGGCCAACATGGTGAAACCCCATCTCTACTAAAAATACAAAAATTAGCTGGACGTGGTGACACGCATCTATAGTCTCAGCTACCTAGGAGACTGAGGCAGGAGAATCACTTGAACCCGAGATGTGCAGGTTGCCGTGAGCCAAGATCATGTCACTGCACTTCAGCCTGGATAACAGCAAGACTCTCAAAAAAAAAAAAAAAAAAAAAATACAGCATGGGACAGTCAGTGGCACATTAGAGTGGGAATCATTCATTTATGCAGGCAACCTTAGACTGGTCTGTGCTGCTATAACAGAATACCCAAGACTGGGTAATTTATGAAGAATAGAAATTTATTTCCTCACAGCTCCAAAGGCTGAGAAGTCCAAGATCAAGGCACTAGCATATGGTGTGAGCCTTTCTGCTGGGCTGTAACATGATGGAATGCATCACATGGAGAAGGGAGGGAGGAAGAGAGGGAGTGAGAGAGAACAAGAGCAAGAGGGAGCCTGCCTTGTCCTTTAATAAGGACCCCACTCCCACATCCATCCATTCATGCAGGCAGTGTCTGCATGATCCCAACTCCTCCTTTGAGGCCTCGCCTCCCAACACCGAGGATTAGGGATCAAGTTTCCAACAAATGAACTTTAAGGAACACATCCAAACCATTGCACAACCAGTACAACAGTTTGGGTTCACACACTGGCTCTGGTCTTGGGAATATCACTTCACCTCTTTGACCCTAAGATTCTAATATGTAAAATGAAGGACTTATAGTAAATTTTCAAATGCTTTTTATTTAGATCCAAAATTCTAAACAATAACATTTTAAAATGAGGAAATAAATGGCAAATTCATATACTTTTATCAAGGCTCAAATTCCAATTTCTAATTTCATATTTCTAAAGCTTAATAATACTAAGTACAGGTTGAATGTTCCTTATCTGAAATGCTTGGGACCAGAAGCGTTTTGAATTTCAGGTTTTTTTGGATTTTGGAATATTTATATAAACATAATGAGGTATCTTGGGGATAGGACCCAAGTCTCAATTTATTTAAATTTTATATACACCTTATGCATACAGCCTGAAGGTAATTTTATACAATATATTTAATGATTTTTACATTAATCAGAGTTTTGACTGTGACCCATCCCATGAGATCAGGTGTGGAATTTCCTATTTATGACACCATGTTAGCACCCAGAATGTTTCAGATTTTGAAGCATTTCAGATTTCATATTTTCCGGTAATGAATTTTTAACCTGTGTTTTGGTCAGGGTTGGCTAACTGCTTTAATAAACAACCCCAAATTTCCAGCAGCAAATCCAGTGGGCAGCCTTCTTCCAAAGGGAAAGATTCAGGCTGCTGCTGTCTTGTAGCTCTGACCTCTTGTTTTGGGAACATGCTCTCATCAGAAAGAGACTAGAACATCTCTTTTAGGAGGTTGTTATGGACCAGGCCTGGAAGGGATGCGCGTGGCTTCTGCTCACATTGTATCAGCTAGAACTCAGTGATATGGCCACACCTGCAAGGTAACCTGGGAAATGTAGTCTAGCTGGATGCTGAGGAAGAAGAGACGAACACTACCTATTTCGGCCAAACTCTGCCAAAAAGAAAAGTGATGGTGCAGTTTCAAGAACTGTAGTGCATCACAAAAACATGAATGAAGGGAAATAAAGCCACAGTGTCAAAGTCTAAAACAAGTATTTTCACTTTTTAGGTAATGTCTAAAATTTAGAGAAACCAGTGTCGTAAGAATGTCAGGAACCTAAGTGGTATTGAGGGTATACATTTTCTCCACTTTTCAGGCTGTAGTTTCACCAACAGTTGGCTTTTCAGTTCACTGGAAGACACTTCAGAGCTTGAAATGGCATTGGTGCCATGTTCTAAAACACAGGGTATGCACATTGATTTCAGTAAACAGGGTCTAAAGAGATGTAGTTGCTAGGTATTTTTATATTTACAATAAACAAATCACTAGCCAGAAAATTAATTGTATTCCCTACTGTGCTCTGCACTTCTTGTAATAAGAAGAAACACAGTGGAGTAATTACAGGCTGCAAAATAAATGACAGCTTGTTACTCAAAGCATGACCCACAGACCTGCAATACTGTCATCACCTGGGAGGTTTTTTGTTTATTTTTTAAGAAATGCCTACTCTTGGGCAGGCACAGTGGCTGACACCTGTAATCCCAGCTTTTTAGGAGCTGAGACGGGAGCATCACTTGAGGCCAGGGATTCAAGACCAGCCTGGGCAACATAGGGAGACCCTGTTTCTAAAACAAATTTTAAAATAGCCAGCTGCGGTGACGTACACCTGTAGTCCTAGCTACGTGAGAGGCTAGGACAAGAAGATGGCTTGAACCCAGGAGTTCAAGGCTGCAGTGAGCTATGATGGGGCCACTGCATTCCAGCCTGGGTGACACAGAGTGAGACCCTATCTCAGGAAAAAAAATAAATAAATAAATAAGTTAAATAAAAAGAAGGAAAGAAAGACTCTTCAGGCCCCACCCTAGATCAGTTGAAGTAGAACCTACATTCTAACAAGATCTTTAGATGATTTGTATGCACAGTAAAATTTGAAAAGTGCCGATGTGGCGTATTGGAGCTGTGATCAGTAGCATTGGACTTGCTATCTCTGTGGTTCATTTATTTGGGCTTTGTAGATAGGTGAATGAGGTGTGTGGATGTTTTAAAGTCAGATGTCAAAAAATACATACTTGTACTGTCTACCTGCTTTTCATGGAGTGGGTGGAGTGGAAAGAGAAAAAGTTAAGTTAGCGAAAAGGAATGTCGTCAGTAGTGGTCAGTGCAGCTAATTCTGGTTTTCAGGCTTTGGCCTTCTTGAAATTATCTTAGCTTTATGCTGTCTTTATAGTCTTTATGGATATTTAGCCTCATGGAATCACATAAGACACAGCACAGGCAGCCTTAAACTTTGACGTGTAAGAAAAATTGAATAAAAAAATTGAAGAGTAAACTTTATGTGGCAGCAAGAGGGTTCTGTTCCCAAAAAGCTAGAGAAATTATTTTTGAGATTCCTATTTATACAACACCTTGGCAATATATTTCAGACATTTTTTACATGTGATTTAATTTTGTTCTTTTACTGTACCCATGAACACACTGAGAGTCTGCTCAGGAGAGAGTAAGCCTAGGCTTCTTGTTCTGATGCTCATGGAGGCTGCTGCTTTCCCTTGGCCTCCCAGACCTGTTGAGGCTGCCTCTCAGCCTCCCTGCCTCGGCCTCCCTGCCTCTCAGCCTCCTTTTCCACTGCTACCCCCACTCTCCACTGAAGCCCAGTCTCAGGCTGCTGCATTTCACCATGCATTTAGGATCCTTTTATTATTCTGCTTTATCTTGCTGTTACTGCAATGATTTGTTCAGGACACGTCTTCATTACAGCGTTTAAGCCTTTTGGGGGCAGGTGTTTGTTTTAATTTGTGCTGCTTTGTGTGAGGTAAGGTGATGTAGCTGCCTAGGACTCAGCAGTCATACTGCAGAGTGTAGGTGCCTGGTCTAAATCCCATCCTCACCTTCCCAGCTGCGTGATCCCAGGAACATCCCATTGTCTCCCTGTGTCTCGATTTCCTCCTTCGTTAAAAATCTCAGACATTTCTCTGAGTGCTTCTTCCCCAGGAGCACCCACGCCCTCTTAACAGTACTGGTAGGCGGATGCTCTCACAAGGCCCCCTTCACAGTATGTGACTGGGTGTACCATGGGTTGATACTGGAATGAAGTGAAGGCAGGCTGGTGCTTTAAGCAACTTGAAAGATATAAGCTTTTTTATTGTTCCTTTAGTAGAGTTTACATTCAGTTGCTATTGAGTTATAAAATACCGGGGACATAATTGTGGCTGATCTGAGCTTTCTGAATGAACAGCCCATCAGCACGTAGCCAGCTATAGCCTTTGGGAGTGCCCTGTTTGCCTGTAAAAATGTGTAGGAAGGCGGTGGTGTGCTGTCATGGGGCTCTTGTGTTCTTTTTGAAAGTCTTAATATTTTCCATATGTGCTTTTCTTGGATTAGATATCCAAGGGAAAGAAATGTTTGTTTAAACAAAGGTGTTGATTTTCTTTGGTTCCTTGATGTTTAATTTGTGGGATCTGCCTTCCAAATTCCTTTTCCCTCTGTCTAGCGATTTTGTTTTCCCAGGGCTATCTCATTGACACACGATGTTCTGACTTCATTTCTATGCGTGGGAAGCTTCCATTTACTGAGGTGCTTACACTTTGTGTTGGAATTATGTTTCTTTAATTTCTTCTCTTCTGGTTCCAGTGTTCTCTTTTTTAAATCCCTTTTTAAAATCTCTTGTATGTTGTGCCATTTAATAGTCATGCATTTCAGTTCATATGATGCCGTATGAACTCTTGTTAGAGAAAGACTATATATAAGGTTCTCTACAGCAGCAGCAACAACAACAACAAAAAAGTCATGGACTTTGTAAGGGAGGAGACCTAGATCTGTGAATAGAGATAATTAAGACCATTTATGTCTCAGATCTGTGCTGTTCAGCATGGTACTAGTAGCCACATGTGCCTATTTAAAGGAAACTTAATTTTAGAAAATTAAATGAAAATTAAGATTCACTTTTGTAGTTGCACTAGCCACATTTCCAATGCCCAGGAGCCCCTGTGGTTGTGGCGAGTGTTGGACAGCTCTGCTGTGGAATGCATCCACTCCACAGAAGGTGCGAGGAGATGATAGGTCACATCAAGATTGCAGACACTTAGGGCACCCTTTTTAACCAGGTGTGTTTTCTACTGCAGATGAGTTCTATTTCACTTAAAGACAAATACTGCTCAGTATTTGTCTGGGACTGCTAGAACAGAGTTACATTGTTTGCAGCCAGTGAAGACTGTTTTAGATAAGCATATTTTCATTTTCACTGGGAGTTTGTTCTTTCTTAATATCCGGGTCTTCAAAACAGGCTGTGTCGTTCTTATTCCAGCTTGAACCTGGATCCAAGTGTTTGGAGAATTTGTGTTTTCAGCAGCTTTTTACTGAAGCAGTTGGCCTTCTAAGTGCATTGCTATATGTCACCAGTGGTAGCTTGAGTTTTTTTGTCTTGCGATTTCTTTCCCAAAGCTATAAAATTGGCCTGTAACCAACAGTAAAATCTTGTCACCAGCATGTTTCTGAATTCATTTTAGGAATAATTTGTATCCAGGAATCATTTTCCCACTTTCTTTGGTTCGATGTTCTCTTGTTTCAAGTCAACAAGTAAGAAAGCAGACACTCCCTAGCGGTGCAGTCTCATACTGAAGTGACTCTGCTGTTGGAAATGCCAGTGTGGCTCTATAGGAACTTCTGCTTGCCTGAGCGCCTGAAGTCTCTGCTGCCGCTCTAAGCAGGTAACCACAAGCGGGTCTGTTGAGGGCTCGAATTTGTTGGCAAACAGAGAAGGTGACTGAATGAGCCACGGCAAGTCTCCTGGTCCATATACACAGATGTCTTGGATGTAGTGGCCTGCAAAGAGAAACACAAAAACCTAGCTGCCTTTGTTTTCTCACCCATTCTGCGTGCATGGAAAGCGGCTTCGTCCGTTGCCATCTGTGAGCCTCAGCTTCACCAGAGTTCCCATCAAACAGCATTCCATGATTGCTCTGACAGGGGCTTTTATGTTGAATTTTGAACTTACGGTGGAAAGGGACGCCTTCATTTGTTTGTTTAGTGATTTCTAAAATCTTTGTTAGTTAATATGTTAGGTGAATACCATGAAATTTTAGCTCATCATGGGCACAAGGGAGATGAGCTAGTACTCATCTGCCTGATAAAAATCTCAATTCTGTTAGATTCTAAGTTCCATGAACTTTTAAGTCTTTTCATTGGTTGTAAGGAGTTTACAAGAATGTTATGGCTTTTAATAAGTCATTGCTTCTACCTTTTTTGAGGACCCCAGGCATATACTACCATGCCCGGCTAATATTTGTATTTTTTATAGAAACAGAGTTCAACCATGTTGGCCAGGCTGGTCTGAAACTCCTGGGCTCAAGTGACCTGCCCACTTCGGCCTCCCAAAGTGCTGGAATTACAGGTGTGAGCTACTGTGCCCGGCACTGCTTTTTATTGTTTTTTCAGAGTGAACATTTGACAGAAACATTGAAGTGGGGTTACAGGCCAGGCCTGGTGGCTCACATCTGCAGTTCCAGCACTGTAGGAGGCTGAAGCAAGAGGATCACTTGAGCCCAGAAGTCCAAGACCAGCCTGGGCAACAGAGTGAGACCTCGTCTCTAATTTTTAAATTTTTTTTAAAAAGTGGGAATGAGTGTTGGAATCCAGTGGTGACCGGATTCCTTGGAGACTCAGTAATATTTTTTCTGTGCTTGACAACTGTGTCTGGCTCTTTCTGCGCTCTCTTTTAATTCTCACAGGAACACTCTGAAGTGGATTCTATCGCCATTCTCAGTTTGTAGGTGAGGAAACAGATTTAGAGAAGTGAGGACTCAGCGTGTGTGTAAGAGGGAAGGAGGTCTGTTTCAGAAACCTTGCTCTTTCTCTGTCCAGCTCCTTGCTGCTCTCTTTCCCCATACCAGCCCAGTAATCCTACTTTTAAAAACTATCTTAAGGAAATACTATTTTTGAAAGGAGCAGGGGAATGTTTGCACAGAAAGTCCAGTGTTGTAAGACTATGTAAGTAGCAGCTGTTACCATGATTAAAAAATTTTTAGCCGGGCGCGGTGGCTCACGCCTGTAATCCCAGCACTTTGGGAGGCTGAGGTGGGCGGATCACCTGAGATCAAGAGTTCGAGACCAGCCTGATCAATATGGTGAAACCCCATCTTTAAAAAAAAAAAAAAAAATTTTTAACTGTTAAACATATTTGCTACAATGTGCTAGAATCTCAGTAGAGTTACATTTAACTAGTTTAAAATTATAAATATGGGCCAAATGCAGTGGTTCATATCTGTAATCTCAGCACTTTGGGAGGCCAAGGCAGCAGGATCACTTGAACCCAGGAGTTCAGGGCTAGCCTGGGCAGCATAGTGAGACCCCATCTCTACAAAAATAAAAAATTGGCCAGGCTTACACCTGTAGTCCCAGCTACTTATACTGAGGTGGGAAGATCACTTGAGCCCAGAAAGTGGAGGCTACTGGGAGCTGAGATCACGCCACTGCCCTCCAGCCTGGGTGACAGTGTGAGACTCCATCTCAAAAAAAAATAGTTACAGATATGAAGACAATCAGTGGGAGAAACTTAGGACATAAGTGAAAAGCAACTCAGCTACACCTTGATTATAACAATACAGCTGTGCCATTTAGACAGAGATGAATTTGAACTAGAAGGGAATAAAAATCAGTGGACCATTTTCAGAGCTGTGTTAATGCTATTTGGGTGATTAAAAATAAACAAACTCTTGGTTGCTGGTTCTAATGGGATAGCCGTCCTTCTGCGCACAGAGTCAGGCTGGGAGCTTATGCATTGTAGTGGTGGCAGGTGGCTGCCCCCAGTCTGAGCCCCAGCTCTGCCCCTCCCTGTGCCCGTGGGATTGACTTCACTTCCGTGAGCCTTGGGTTCCACGTTGGTAAAGGGTGAATAATAGTTGTTTCTACCTGAGAATTGTTGTGAGGATTGAGTGCAGGCCCAGAGCCAGGCCCAAAGGTTTACTGCCTCCCTACACCAGGGCTTGGCCTACTTTGGGTACTGATCTGAATGCTGGCCACAGATGCCACACTCCTGCCTAACTGAGAACCGTTTTCATACTGAAGCTGGGGGTGATCAGGACTTTCTGAAGTGTCTACATTAGGGAATGAGAACCGTTAGGATTTATAATAACTAGGGTTTTTTTAAACATTGTTAAAACATTCAGATTTCATTCAGAATTCTGAATCATTATTACTGATAGTATCAACCCTTTCCTAACTTCTTACACCATGTACACACCTGAGGGGCCCCTGTTTTCCGGAAGAATCAAGCCCCTGGCTTTTCCGAGCATACTGACAAGTCCTGAACCCCAGTGTGTAATGACAGGGAGCCCCTGCTTTCTAAAGAAAGAGCAGAGCTCTTGTTAATCTGTGGTTTACCTGTCACCTTTCTACCATGTGAATGGATCCCTAATTGAATCATACCTGCTTTTTAAAAAACCACTTAACTAGAAAACGGTTCCAGCCCTCTAACCTGGTACCTCTACACAGGAGGATGGCTGTGCACACTGGCAGCAGGACTAGTCTGATATTTAACTTACATTTTTTGTCTCCAACCTGTTTATTTTAGGCCAGTCCTTTAAAGAGCTGAAAAACTGGGTAAACTTAGTTTATTTTTAATAGCTAGTCTACTCTATTCAAACCTAAGGACCTTACCCAGAAGCGCTGTTAAAATCAGTTCTTGTATCTTTGTTCAGTAGTTCCTGTCACTGGGTAGGAAGCTGTGTGTAGACACACGACAGGGCCCAGCTATTGCTGCAGAGGGTATATTCACTTTGTGAAACGTTATCAGCCTTTATTTTTTGTGATTTGTGTACTTTTCTATATGAATCTTATATAAAAAAGATTTTTAAAAATTGACTCAACCTATGCTAATTGGATCATCATTAATTCCAGATTACTTTAAACATGATCCTCAGGCTTTCCCACTAGAATTGAGGCAGCTTTCTAGTTGTAAAATTTGAAGACTTGTTTGTTTGTTTTGTTTTGTTTTTCTTTTTACCTTTATATCCATCATGAACATTTCCTTCTTCACTTTTCCATTTAATAGCTCGAACATCTCCTTCCCAGCCAGCGTTTGGTGTAGCACCTGGAGCATCTAAGAGGAAAACAAAACCATACGGTGTGAAATCTGCTTCCCACTTCTTTTAGCACAAGTTCTTCTGTGCTGTCATTTCCATTTCTTCTAGATGAGGTAGTCAGTGAGAAAAGTAGAGAGGAAAGTCCAACGTTCCTTGAAATCTTTTCACTTGTTACATCTGAGCAAAGGCTAGTGCTCTTAGGGATAGTAGCATGTACTACACTGGCAGTAGCGTCCGGGTGGACCAAGGTTAGGGATCTCCATCTTTGTACTTGGATTTCATTTTTTTCATCCCTTTCTCCATCCCTTGTTACTCCCTTGCTGTATGCAGAGTGTTTTTCATGATTCTCTTGGGGTTCTTTGGATTGTGTTTTCTCTGTAACAGCCCTCAGAGATTATTTGAAAATAGAACTTGCAGTGGGTATGAGATTATAAGAAAAATGCTAACCAATTTCTGCTGTATTCATCATACACCACTATCTAAGCTGATTAGCTTAGTTCAGGCTCGAAGCTACACTCCCTATAGGAGCCAGTTCACATTTTACAAAGAGAAAATACTGAAGTCCACTTAAAGGTGGTATCTGATTTCCCTCTACCTCTCAGAGAACCCATCTGAAGTATTGTACTTGACACAAAAAATATTACTAGCTTTAATATTTTCCATCTTACAGAGCCCTTAGCATAATGCCTCGCACTAGTAGGTATCCAGTAGTATTTATCAAATAAATGAAGGACTTTCTAAAGATTTATGCTCAGGTTTTTCCAAAGTCTCTGAGGAAATGCAAAATGCAAGTACTTCTTTCTAGAGAGGGAACAAAAGCAGCCAGACTGATTTGGGAACATCTTTTCGCTAACTTCAGACCCCTAAAATCAGAGAACTTCCTGTCTCCCTAGGTGAAAGGTCTTGCAAAACGTAGAACATTTACAAAGCCAAAGAAACATAGCTAAATAGAAAAAAATCTTCAGTTAAGAATAAATCTTCTGGCTGGGCACGGTGGCTCACGCCTGTAGTCCCAGCACTTTGGGAGGCTGAGGCAGGCAGATCACCTGAGGTCGGGAGTTTGAGGCCACCCTGACCAACATGAAGAAACCCATCTCTGCTAAAAATACAAAAATTAGTTGGGCATGATGGTGCATGCCTGTAATCCCAACTACTCAGGAAACTGACTGCAGGTGAGAGCATAATGGTGGCTTATAAAAATGTTGTGGGGCTTTGTTTCCTTCTTTAACTGCTGTGTGTACTTCTGAAGTCTGGGAAGTGCCACGTGGCCTCAAGGGAGCTGGCTGGTGTTTGAGCTGTGGCAGAAGCACCTGGGGCTCCAAGGAGCAGACTCACAACTGCAGGACCTCGCTCAGCCAGAAGCACTTCCCCCTCCGTGAGGCAGGAATCTGAGGTGCTTCCCCACAGACGGAGAAGGTGGAGAGGAGGATGGGCCCCAGGTGGGTCTCAAGCCCCAGTAGCAGGAGAAAGAAAGAAAGAGATGCCTGATTTTCAGAGACTGGTGCCTATGGCTGGGATGACTGCTTCCTTTTTAAGTGAACATTTTAGGGCCTGGGAGCTTGTCAAGGAAGTCTCAGAAGCCCATAGAGTGGCGTCCTGGCCATGGTGATTTCATCACAAGCCCTTCTGCCGGCACTCGGGCAGAAGTCCCATGGCACCGGGACCCTTCGTGAGGTCACTGCCCAGCTCATGACATCTGCAAGGCTCCCCTGTTGGCAGGTAGCCGTGCAAAGCTGTGCAGCACAGACTGCTTCATTCATCCTGATTGGGGCCCCATGTCAGCCACAGCAGTCCCCGACCTGTGTTGTCCACCTCGTTATTCATGTACCTGCCAGGCCCTGCTGGACAGACCCCGTGGCATCACATAACACTTAATGAGTGGCTGCGTCTTGTAATTTTGGGGACAGGTTTCTCTCTCTCCCGCTCTTTTTCAAAAGCCCAGAGGCTGACAACCAGCCTCAGTGACTAAGTGTTCCTCACTGACAGGGCGGGGCCTCGCCACCCCTGGAGGGAGCAGCGTTGGCAGGGAGCCAGCCTGGCCCAGTGGCCCTGAGGCCAAACCTGCCCTCCAGGGCTTTCAGGGAAGCGCCATCCATTTTCAAAGATGTCAAACGTCACTTCTTCCTGTAGGGCCCGAGTCCTGCCTCCTGTCAGAGCCAGACCATGGAAGGCTATTTTCTATTCTGGGGAAACGACTGTAATTTAAATGATTGTTTTAATAAAAATTCCAAGCGGAAAAAAAAAATACTCAGGAGAATCGCTTGAACCTGGGAAGCGGAGGTTGCAGTGAGCTGAGATCGCACCCCTGCACTCCAGCCTGGGCAACAAGAGCGAAACTCCATCTCAGAAAAAAGTAAGTAAATCTTCTCCTGCTGTTGCCTGAAGAGGCATCTATACCGCTGGGTCATTCTTACCTTTTAGTCGGTTCAGGGTCACCCAGTAATGTTGCTCTGGGCTGTGAATGTCTTTGGACCACTGAAGCATGTCTTTTGCACGGATGTCAGTCAGTATGAACTCTACAAACTTTCTCGTAAGTACATAGTAAGCACTTCCAAAATAAATGGTTAGGTTATGGGGTGGTTTATCTTTGAATCTGTTATTTGGAGATGCATAGATAATTCCTTCAGGAATGAATTTGAGATGACTTTGACTTGTATTGGATTTAATGTGTGGTGGTTGGATTACTCCAGGAGCGATATTTTTACCATTCCATTTGCTTCTGATGTAGTGTATGATTTCTTTGTTGGTTTTGATGGGAAAATCCTGTCCGCAAAGATTAATGACATAGTTCCATTGAAATTTGGAATGCACTAGATCTTTCATACAATTAATATCTGCCTGTAGTCTTGTAAAGCCAGCATAAGCCACCTTCTCTCTCTTGGAGGAAATAAAAACATTTTCAAAACAGTTAACCAAGGTTCGCACAGCAGTCTTAAACTTCTTTGGGGCCTTTTCGTCAACATGAATACAATAAACATTTTGAGGTACATAAATAGTTCTGAGAAGCTGCACAAACATGGCCAGCTCCTTATGAATAGTTATAATATATGCCAAAGAGAAATCGCCCTCTTCTGCAGACAGGGGTCTGGTTATGAAATGCAGCCCATGAGAAATCCCGGAACAGTTTCCTGGTGTGTGTAAATAAGCGTGTATTTTGGATTTATGAGGGGTTTTGCAAAATTTTGCAATTTGGGGGGCCGCCCCTTTCCCTTCAAATAAAGCAGAACATAGTTCATCTGGGTAAAAGCCACATTCTGCTACTTCTGGATAGACAGGTTCCTCGTCTGGTTCTGCAGGAGTTGGATTCCTTAAATAAAGAAAAATGAAGATGCAAATAACTGTGCACACCGTAAGTCCAGACTTTGTGGCTCGAAGCTGGCTCATGTCGAGCTCCAAGTGCATTCTTATTACCATAATTTGAGTATTTTTTCCTTTAAGCTTCCTAAAAGAACCACAGATACAGTTTAAGATGTTGTAACTCTCATCCGCAATTTTATTGAAGTATACTAAACTACATATACACACCCATGAAACCATCACCACAATGAAGATAACAGGCGTTTCCCTCACCCCTCATCTTATGCTCCTTTTCATCCTCTCTTTCCATCCCCATCTGTGGCAATTGTGATATGCCATAATCTATATGTCACTATAGATTAGTTTGACATTGTGCGTTTAACTGTTGAAGAAACTGCCAAACGGTTTTCCAAAGTGGTTGTGCCAGTAATGTATGATAGCGCCATTTATTATATATCCTCGTGCATACTTACTGTGGTCAAATGTTTTTTTTACCTTTTAATGAGTGTGTAATATTAGTTCCCTGTGGTTTTACTTTGCATTTCCCTAATGACTAATGATGTTGACCATATGTTCATGTTATTGCCCTTATTTAGGGAGATGAAAAATCTCAAATACTTATTTTGGACATAGACACTGACCTGTTCTGTATTATTCAAAGTTCATTGTATGCCATTACTCTGTATATAAGACTAAATCTTTCCAACAAAAGAAGTGACAAATTAAGAGGAATTTTATGATTATACACTTAAACCTGTTGAAGTGAGTTTCTGGGCCAGGCATAGTGGCTCATGCCTGTGACCTCAGCACTTTGGGAGGCCAAGGCAGAAAATCACTGGAGCTCAGGAGTTCAAGACTAGCCTGGGCAAATAGTGAGATCCCATCTCTACAAAAAATCTAAAAGTTAGCCAGATGTGGTGGTTCCCTGATTATTCCATTGCACTCCAGTCTGGGTGACAGAGTGAGACTCTGTCTCCCAGAAAAAGAGAAAAGAAATGAGTTTCTGAATTGTTTGTAGGAAAGATGTCATAGATTAAAAACAAGATATCTTTATCTAATAAATAACATTATTTGATAATCATATAGTTGTCTGTCTTGAGTCTACAGAGGTGCATGAGTAGGTGTAGCAGTAGCAAAAAGTGACCAAAAGTGTTTTAATTTATTATTATTATATCCAAAGGTCATTCTTTGGAGTTTAGGGAAGAAAATTGATTAGATAACAGGTCTAGTTTATATTGTTAGAAAGTATTTGTTTTTCTTGTTTATGAATCTTGACTCGGTTTCCATGAAAAGTTGCATCTTATTCCTACTTCTATTTTTAAAAAGCCTGTGTACGTTCGACTGGTGTTTGAGCTCAGATTGAACACTGGTCCCTTGTCTTTCCACATGATTTTTACAAATGCTCTTTGGATAAAGCCTCAACCAGGCAGCATTTTGAGTTATCCTTGTGTTCTTAAACTCTGAGCCAACAAAAACTATTAACATTGATTGTGGATTTTAAAGATGTTGTATTTATTTTCATTGTACAGTTTATTTCTACCCATCATGCTTCAAAAATAACAAGCAGCCACTGCCCAGGTATGTCAGGCTACAATGTGTTCCACTCACGCAGTAAATGTTTTTTGCCCCAAACATGAAATCTTATAACCTAGTTTTAAAGACATTCTTATAAGTTATGTAATACTTATCTTTATAAACATAAAACCATCACAATTTATACATTTTATATGAGAGTTCTAAAATAAATAAAACCTGATCATAGAAATCGAATAGGAATGAAAAATGTTCTTGAAATGAAAGTAGGCCAGGCGCAATGGCTCACACCTATAATCCCAGCACTTTGGGAGGAGGGTGGATCACCTGAGGTCAGGAGTTCAAGACTAGCCTGGCCAACATGGTGAAACCCCGTCTCTACTGAAAATACAAAAATTAGCTGAGTGTGGTGGCAGGTGCCTGTAATCCCAGCTACTCAGGAGGCTAAGGCAGGAGAATTGCCGGAACCCGGGAGGCAGAGGCTGCAGTGAGCCAAGATCGTGCCACTGCACTGCAGTGAGCTGAGATCGTGCCATTGTAGTGGTACGGTCTTTGCTCACTGCAGCCTTCTCCTCCTGGATTCAAGGGATTCTCCTGCCTCAGCCTCCCAGGTAGCTGGCATTACAGGCACCTCCCACCCCACCCAGCTAAATTTTGTATTTTTAGTTGAGATGGGGTTTCACCGTGTTGGCCAGGCTGGTCTCTATCTCCTGACCTCAAGTGATCCACCCTCTGTGGCCTCCAAAGTGCTGGGATTACAGGCGTGAGCCACCGCGCCTGGCCTATTTTGTTGTTGTTATGAGAGTTTCACTCTTGTTGCCCAGGCTGGAATGCAGTGGCACAATCTTGGCTCACTGCAACCTCCGCCTCCTAGGTTCAAGCGATTCTCCTGCCTCAGCCTCCCAAATAGCTGGGATTATAGACGTGCATCACCACACCCAGGCTAATTTTGTATTTTTAGTAGAGACGGGGTTTCTCCATATTCGTCAGGCTGATCTCGAACCCCTGACCTCGATCCACCTGCCTTGGCCTCCCAAAGTGCTGGGATTACAGGTGTGAGCCACCATGCCTGGCTATTTTGTTTTTAAGCAGACTGTGAAATCATTCTGTTCCTCCTGTCACAGAAGTGAGTTAGCCTCTCATCACTGTCAAATGATACCCCATGTAAACTTAGCTCCTGGGCTCAGAGCCCAGGAGATTGGGTATTTTCATTAGTTTATAATAATTAAATGAAGACAGGCCCCAAGGGTAGCCCATTGTCCTTCGGGAAAATACCCAGGCTAAGTGTTTTTCTCTCCCTTGTCTAGACACAGGGACATGGCCAGTTCAGTGTTAACCTGCTGCTGCCTTCTACCTCAGTTCCATCAGCACAGCTTTCACCGAGGCCCAGTTGAATCTTCCCTCTGGCTCAGGTTCACTGTGAAACCTCAGAATGGATGCCTGCTGGACTGCCCTGTTGAGTGGGAACCAGGGTCCCCAGCAGCTTAGTTTGTCATTGTTTCAATATAAGCTTTTTTTGAGACAGGACCTCACTCTGTCACTCAAGCTGGAGTGCAGTGGTATGATCATGGTTCATTGCAGCCTCAACCTCCTGGGATTTCACAATCCTCCCACCTCAGCCTCCCCCACAGCTGGGACTAGAGGCACCTGGCTCATTTTTTGTAGAGATGGGGTTTTGCCACACGAGCTTTAAAAAGAAAAACTTTTTAATGGCCAGGCCCAGTGGCTCACGCCTGTAATCCCAGTGTGTTGGGAGACCGAGGTGGGCAGATCACAAGGTCAGGAGTTTGAGACCAGTCTGGCCAACATAGTGAAACCCAGTCTCTACTAAAAATACAAAAATTATCTGGGCGTGGTGGCACGCGCCTGAAATCCCAGCTACTTGGGAGGCTGAGGCAGGAGAATCGCTTGAACCCAGGAGGCAGAGGTTGCAGTGAGCCGAGATCATGCCACTGCACTCCCATCTGGGCAACAGTGCAAGACTTCGTCTCAAAAAAATAAAAAACAAAACTTAAAAATTGACATATAATAATTGTATATGTTTATGGAGCATAAAGTGATGTTTCAGTTTACACAGTGTATCAACACAAGCTTTTTAAGGCAGCCATGCCCTGTTTTGTAAATGTAGCCTTTGGAGATCTCACTGCTGTTGCTATCACTTGAACATAACATCTAATGGGTAATATGAAAATTCCTAGAGGAAGAAAGTTTTCATGACCTGGCATTTTTTCCCTTTTAAAATAATGATGAACAGTATTTTCAGTTTTGCAAACATTTCCTAGCAATTCTTAATGACTTTTTGTTGTGGCTGTTTCATTTCTATATCGTGAAGTCAACTTTTTAATGAAAAAATAATGGAAGTTTAGTTACTAAACATGTGACTTTCTATCACTAATTTCCAGTAAATGTAGGTGCTATTTTCTAAGTGTGGGGAATATGCCTCTCATAAAAAAAGTCATCATACTGAGTTTTTGAACCATTTTTTTCCTCCATAGAAAGATGTTTAAGAAACTTATTGTAAAGGCTCTAGAAAGAGTGGCTGTACTCTGTGTGTTATGGAGCAGGTACTACCGCAAGTTCTTTGTCTGGAACAGACCTATTTTTACTAGTCCAGTGCCCTGTTTCCTTGTGTATTACTAGATCACAAACAGTTTCTAAAATTTGGGGGTTAGCCTGGACAATATAGTGAGACCTCATTTCTACCAAAAAATAAAAATAAAAAATTAACCAAGTATTAGGGGTCCTAAAATTAGCTACACCTATGGTCCCAGCCTACTGGGAGGCTGAGGTGGGAGGATCGTTTGAGCCAGGGAGGTTGAGGCTGAAGTGAGTGAGCCATGATCACGCCACTGCACTCCAGCCTGGGCAACAATGATATCCTGTCTCCAAAATAAAATAAATTTGGGGGTTTGTGTGTGAGAGCATGTCAAGGTTTTTTTCATGTACTGTCTATCTTTAAATTGTCTTTCCTAGACCTTGTGTATTTTAATAATCTTTTAGCCCTCCATATCTGCAGCCTTTGAAAGGTGGCATTGTTAAATTTATATATTGTGTGCAGTAGAGCAAAACAGCTTCTAAGCAATGAATAATGTTAAAATCATACCTTCAGTTGACTGAAGCCATCTAGCATCCAAGAGATACTGTAGAATATCTTTCAGTGGAAGTAGTGATCAAACTTATGGTTAGGAAGGTGGTTAACTTTTTAATGCCAGAATCTGCACAAGAACAGGAATGATTTCCAGTTAATAATTCTCAGAGTGGAATTACTTTACATTTTATGTTTTTGTAGAAGGTTAAAGTACTTCCAGAGGGTGGTTTCAAAACACATTGCTCTCCTAATGAGAGCTGGTGCCTGTGATCTTTTTCTTTCTAATTTTCAGTCTTCCTCTCCCCACTCCCAACAAGCCTTCACAGCCAATAGCAAAAGTCAGCAATATGAGTTTGATACCGCATTACCTCCAGAACGGTTCGCTGAAGGATAGTCTTTGTGAATTTGTTAGGATGGTATTTAATTTGTGATAAAGACATTTTAGGGAGAGTTGGCAGCATCCCATATATATTCTTTTTGCTGAATTTTTTATACTTGTATATTTTGGAGGCAATTCCTATGAGTAAATAGATAATGGATGGGTACCTTTGAAGGTGAACTCAAACTATTTTGCCATATATTGTAAAATATTACTGTTTTAGAGCATTAACGTTAGTTTAACCAGCATAAACAGTTGATTTAGCACCCAAAGAAAGTTTTTGAGTGTTTCACTCTTAAAAAGGGGCGGGGTTGTGGGGGGCTCATTACTGCATTGACCTTATTAGGAACTTCATATTTAGCTTCAGGGAATGGGCTTTGAATCAGGGCTCTCATGTGAAGCTCACAGCCCTAGCACTTGAGTCTGTTGGGCAAATAATGGAAGCTCCCTGAGTGTCCATTTTCTTGACGGCGGACGTGGTGTATGGTAGTGTCTGCCTCAAGGACACTGGGAGGAGGTGAGGAGTGAAGGATGTGAGTTTCACACTGAGCCTGGCCCCAGGAGGTGCTCCATGCTCACGGGCACTCAGCCCTCGGAGTAATGCAGCCTGAAACCTTAACTGCAGGTGCACTCTCCACTCGTCCTATAGTCCCTGTAGCCACACAATGAAAATGCGGTGTCTTCTCTCTGAGCTTAGAATGCTGTCCAGAGCAGCCTCAGTGTTAGCACAGTGTTTCCTTGAGTTATTTGCATTATGAGTTGGACTGATTTTGAATTCAAAGCTATTTAACTGGTAATACAGATGTCTTTCACAAAATGCTTATTTCTAAAGCATATAAATTATTTTAGCCATTTTGATGGAAATAAGAAAACTTTATTTTAGGATATCCTCTCAAAACAACCACAAGAAATGAAACATTTTATTTCACAAAATGAGAGCTGAGGATCTGGACGTGGCCTTCAATTTGCCTCTCGTGAGGAGTTAACGATTGGCATTTTATATTTAAAAACTGAGTTGAGGCCATACTGGGAAAATATTCTACTTTTATTTTCTTTGGCTTAAACAAAAAATAGGGACTATTTTTGAGAGAGAAAAAATACCTGCAACACCTACATTTCAAATATTACTCATATTCTAATATTTTAAAGCCATAGGGCAAAGAAAAGCATAGTGTACTTCAAAAAGTATACCTGTGGCCAGGCATGGTGGCTCATGCCTGTAATCCCAACACTTTGAGAGACCGAGGTGGACACTTGAAGTCAGGAGTTTGAGACCAGCTGGTGAAACACCGTCTCTATCAAAAATACAAAATTTAGCCGGGCGTGGTGACATGTGCCTGTAATCCCAGCTACTCTGGAGGCTGAGGCAGGAGAATCACTTGAACCCAGGAGGTGGAGGTTGCAGTAAGCTGAGATTGCCTCACTGCACTCCAGCCTGCGTGACAGAATGAGACCCTGCTCTCCCCACCACACACACACACACACACACACACACACACACACGTGTACCTGCTTCATCTTTGCCATTGATGGGTCCTGCATAGCTACTGAAGCGCTTACCAGGAGAAGCCCCTTGTTTCCTGCAGTGGGGGTCCTGGTGACGTCAGGGCCCAGCCAGACCTTTCTCTCCCATCGGTTCCTCCTGGCAGCGGCGCCTGCTTCAATCACTTGAGCAGAGTTGCTTGGCAGGTTTTGTTGCCATTTATCCCTGGAGAGTTTGACTCCTGTTGGTTCTGATGTGCAGACTGAAAAGTCGTTGCTACTTTTGCTTCTCTGAGTATTTCCTTGGAACCAGATCCCTCTTGAAAACCAAAATGAGACAACAGAAGATGGCTGGCCCAGATGAAGGGTGCACAGTCACTCACGTTCAGAAAACTGCAGGATGAAATTGTGGCCTTCATGGGTCAGATTCTTGAAATGATTTTAAAAACAGGAGGCATGATTTAGTTATCAGACCCTCTTTCATTAAGGGGTCAAATAAAAGTCACTTAAAAATCCTGTTTCTCCATAAATAGCATTCAGAAAAACTCAGACATTTCACAAGGCAGGGGCTGAGCCTGCTGTATGCTCTGTAGCACCCCCACGGGTGAGTCTGCACCATAGCATGTGGTGAAGGTGGGTCTTACTACACCCCTTCACTAGGCTTTCCTCTTCCCCTCTTTCTCCACCTCTGGGTGCTTCTTAACATCCTTTCCTTTTCCAGTTTCAAAGGTTCTCAGCTTGCTGGGTACTCTCTGCAGGCTCGCTGCAGACAGCTCTATTAAGAATATCGGCACCAAGGGACATAGATCCCATGCTGCAGAGATTTCTTATCTTCTCCTCTCTACCTTGACGCCTAAGCTGGATGTGTGGTCTGATGAATACAGATTCTCTTCACCTGCTTGTGGGGTGCCTCCGAGACATATGCTGCTTTTTTGCAGAACAGATGTTGCTGTTGCCATAGAGTATTAGAAATGCTGAGCGGACAGAATGTAGTCTCCATAATCTTCAGGAGTTGCAGCATTCACGTGGCCCTCCAGTGATGAGACCCCATATGTTTTGTTTGTATGATATTCCGAGTCTGTGAGTTAAGGTTCTGATTTTATCTAGCAAGAATCAGAAAAGGCCAGGTCCTCTTATGTGTGGAAAAGTCACGTTGCCAGCTTGTGCGGTCTTGCTGTGCCTCTCTTCTCCTGCCTCCTGAATGCTTGGTTTTGAAATATGTCCTTGCTGGGTGTGGTGGCTCATATCTATAATCCCAGCATTTTGAGAGGCTGAGTTGGAAAGACTGCTTGAGCCAGGAGTTTGAGACCCACCTGGAAAACATAGCAAGACCCTGTCTCTACAAAAATTTCTTAAAAATTAGCTGGCTATGGTGATGTGCACATGTAGTCCTAGCTACTTAGGAGGCTAAAGTGGGTGGATAGCTCGAGCCCAGGAATTTGAGGTTACAGTGAGCTAGGATCATACCGCTGCACTGCAGTCTGGGCAGCAGAGTGAGATGCCATCTCTAATAATAATGATAATAAAATTTGCCCCGTGGGTGCACCTGGACTGGACAGCAGATCTGTTCATTTCACCTCTGGTCTGGCATCCTGCCTCTGGAAGGAGGAAGCCCTTCTAAGCCAAACAGCAGTGGAAGCAGCAACAGAGGAAATGTTGGGGAGTGTTGCCCACATAAAATGTTACACTTCTGTAGCGTTGAGGGAGATGCCAATACAAGAACCAAGCATACTGGAGGAGCTGTTGCACCCATTTTTATTGGCAATACATGGACAGAAGGTAAAGAGGCCTTACGTATAAACCTCGTATACACGTTGACTAAAGTCAAACATTTAAAATGAAATTCCTAATAAAAGGACATACGGTATAAGTTACGAAATAGGTATTGTGAATGTAGTGGGGTTTTTTATGTTTCTTAATCCAAGCCAAAAAGGAGCTGTCTCCCTTGCCATTCAGATTAGCGTAAGCTTCTTTTTCTTCAAAACATATGGTGTGATGGGCACACTCATGTATAGGGATGTATATTTCATGCCAGCTTTTGGGAGAACTGCGTGGCTGTAAAATCTTATCTTTTTCCTACTTTGAAATCTTTCCTTAGGCTCTGTTCTTATTCATTCAGCAGTTATTCACTGCATCCGTTGTGGGCAGAACCCTAGGCTCCCACCATGGAACATGAAGATAAAATGCCTCCTGCTTGGGGCTGACAGTGTAGCGGAGGGAACACACTGTTGTAAAAGTCAGTACAAACATGCAGACATATGCTCATTTACTCTGAGCCATGGCGTACAGCACAGGAAACAAAAACAAAATTCTGTGATAGAGAAAGGAGCACGTGTCGGAAGTGGAATTCTTAGGTCAGAGATGCATGCCGTCAGCTGTTCACTGCTAATATTACTGATAAGGACAAAGATTGGGAAGCCACTATCCCGTTTGTTAGAGTGATATAAATTTCTGGATACATTAGCATATTGCTCCTGATTTGACCACTGTACTCTCTTGTCACTTTCCCTACTGGCCTTTTAAAAAATACTTCAAAAAGCATCCAGAGGACATATGAATATAAATATACAATTACTAGTTTGCTTTTTCCTTTAACTTATGATAAGCATTTTCTACGTTGCCCCAAACTCTATAATAACCATATACTCTCCCTTTCTGGGAATGTATTATGATTTTTTTTAACCATTTTCCTCATTCTTTGGACATCAGAGTTACAAGTGATAAAGGGAATGAAGATAAAATTTTAAATGGGTATATAATTTCTACTGTACAATAACAATACTCAAGAAAAATGCATTAGCAGGAAGATATGGTGTTTTTTCTGTTTGTATAATACATATTATTAACTAAGGAGGTGGGGAACAGGTCCCCAGGGGCCAGCTGTGCCTTTGGGGCAGCCCTACTCCCCATCACCGCAATAGCCCATGTGCCTGTTTTCCCTCATCCTTCAGGGATGAACCACTGCACTCAGATCTCTAGGGTCAAACATGTACCCAGAACTCGTGATGGAGCCCCTCCCTAATGGTTGAGAAGACTTTGTGCCCAGTCTCCAGGGGCATTCCTACTAAGGTCCAAGCCATTGAGGCTCTTGAAGGTATGGGTTTGGTGCTAATGGATCTTTTGAATTTTTAAGAGAAAGAGCAAGATTGCTTAATTTCTAATGCGAGGGGTTCCTGACTTCTTATTGTCAGTGCCAGTTCAACTTTAAAAGTGCAGTAAGTCTGGGTACAACACAGCACAACTATATGCAGAATAAGGTCCGTGGCCTCTGATCAGATCTAGAGGAAAGAGACTACTGACCCTGACACTATTGTGAGGAGTGACAGAAAGAAGCAGCAGCAGAAACTTGGGAGGAGAGAAAGAGAAAGGAAGGGGTGGCACCAACAGGGAGCAGATGCTGGTTCCTCCCCACCCCTGGGCTGTGGACGCCAGAGCCACAGCTCCCACTGGGCCTTAACTGCCACCTGGTTCTGTTCCTGCAGATTCTTTTTCATTCCTTCTCCAAGGAAGAGACCATCTTCCAGAGCCGAGGGAAAGCTCCACTCAGACCTCCCATAGCGTGAGACTTCCCAGGGTCCTCCTGTAGCAAAGCAGGTTGTTCTTCCTCCTGTAGCCCAGCTCTCTGCATTGACAGCTAAAAACAAGCTCCTTTCTTCAGCGGTTGTCCCAGTTAAATGCTAGATTGGGCGCCTGCTTCAGTCATTGATAGAACTTCTCTATGGCACCACCCTCAGGGATTTGTGGGTCCAAAAGTTATCTTCAGTCATAAAACTTACCAGACCCACCCTAGAAAGAAAGCTGATCTTAACCTGAAAATCTCTTTTAGAAACAAGAAGCACATTAAATAACCCAGCTAAGGCAGGGACTGAGCGGGAGTCAACAAATGCTTGTTGCTATCTTCTGTGCATTTGGGAGATGCTGGAAAATCTTTGGCAACTTTAGGGAAAAAAAAACTTTTATGGCTTTTCTTGTGCTGATAATGCTTTCTACAAAAGAGATTCCAGGCATAGTATGTCTCTTATTGTTCTGGGCACAGTAGATCTGTTAAAATTACTGATCCAGTTATTTAAAGAATTTTGTTAATTATTTGCTTGCTTACCTTGATGTTTTTCAGAGGCAGTGTCTTATGGAGTAACTTAATGTTTTAGTTAATAACAGACCTTATTTGGCATACTTTTAAATATCTCTGACTAAACATTTAATAGAGGTTTTCATAGATACCAGAAAAAAATATTTGGCTGATCTGCTCAGTATGTGGCTTTTAGAAGTCATGATTCCTACTCTAATCAAGGTAGTGTGGTGCTGACATGAGGACGGGCACATAGATCAGTGGAATAAAATGGGGAGTCCAGAAATAAACCCTCACATGTATGGTCATTGATTTTTGACAAAAGGGCCAGGACAATTCGATGGGGGAAAAGAATAGTTTTTTCCACAAACAGTGCTGGGGTAACTGGATAACCACATGCAGAAGAATGAATTTGGACCCTTACCTTCCATTGAGTGTAAAAATGAACTCACAGTGATCACAGACCTAAATCTGTGACTTAAATCTGTAAGTTTTGGTTACAAACCACTTAGGAGAAACACAGGAGTAAATCACGATCTTGGGTTAGGCAATGACTTATTAAATATGACACCAAAAACATAATGCTAAGAGAAAACTGGTAAGTCTAACTTCATCCAAATAAAACACTTTTATAATTATCCAGTGTAAGACATTTTGTTGTAACAGTCTTGGGCTAAGACAGAACTTATATCCAGAATATGCTGTGTAAAGACCTCTTAGAACACAGGATTGAAGAGACAATACAAATAGACATAGACAGCTATAAATGGACAAAGGATTTAAGCAGATACTTCTCCAGAGATGATATACAGATGGCCACTTGTGAAAAAGGTGAGAAGATGCTCAACATCATTGGTCGTTTGGGAAACGCAAATTAAAACCACAACGAGACAGCACTTGACACCCATTAGGATGGTTAGAATTAAAAGGAAAAACAGGCGGGGAACGGTAGCTCACACTTGTAATCCCAGCACTTTGGGAGGTGGGTGGATCACTTGAGGTCAGGAGTTTGAGACCAGCCTGGCCAACATGATGAAACCCCGTTTCTACTAACAATACAAAAATTAGCCGGGTGTGGTGGCAGGCACCTGTAGTCCCAGCTACTAGGGAGGCTGAGGCAGGAGAATCGCTTGAACCTGGGAGGCGGAGGTTGCAGTGAGCCAAGATCAAGCCACTGTAATCTGGCCTGGGCAACAGAGTGAAACTCTGTCCCACCCCACTCCCCCCCAAAAAAGAAAAATGATGACAGGTGTTGGGAAGTATGTGGAGAATCCTCAGGTATCGCTGGTGGTAATGTGAAATGTACACCAATTTTGGAAATTCATTTGAGGAAAGGTTAAACATAAAGTTAACGTATGGCCAGTCATTCCAA
Organism: Plecturocebus donacophilus; assembly: GCA_004027715.1. Classification (NCBI taxonomy): domain Eukaryota; kingdom Metazoa; phylum Chordata; class Mammalia; order Primates; family Pitheciidae; genus Plecturocebus; species Plecturocebus donacophilus. Next base: position 27,312 of record PVKP010029087.1, read on the forward strand.
TCCTAGGTATCTACCCAGGAGAAATGAAAACATTTGTCCACAAAAGACTTCTGTGTGAATTTCCTAGCCAGAAAGTGGAAACAGCTCAGGTGTCTGTCGGCTGATTCGTAGATGAAATTTTATTTGGCAATAAAAAGAAATGTAGTTCTGATCCATACTATAACATGGGTAAGTCTTGAAAACATATGCTAAAATCTAGTCACAAAAAACTCCACATATATTATCTGATTTAATTTATAGAAATGTCCACAAGAGGCAAATTTGTAGGATGGAAGGATTAGTAGTTGTCTAAGACTGAGGAAAAGGGGAATGGAGTGAGTGCTAATGGGTATGGGATTTTTTTTGGAAGTGATAAAAAATACCCTAAAGTTAGATTATGGTGATGGTTGCACAACTCTAAATATACTAAAAGCCACTGAATTGTATACATCATTATGTTACGTAAATTAGATTTCAGAAAGTTTGTTTGTTAAAAAGGCCAATTAGGTAGCAAATGCACACGGTGCTGAAGCCGTTCCTTTTAGAGCCAACTCAGCATTCTGTGTCCTGAGCATTGTACTGTGAGCTAAGAGACAGAACATGATTTCTGCTTCCCCCACCCCTAAAAAAAGGTTTGGGACATCAGAAGATATAAAACAGAAACCCAGAATGCTCTTCTAAGAGTTAGCTACAGAGTAAATAAAAGTTTGAAGAGACTTCCTCAGGCAGGGGAGAACACAAGTTTCATAGACAGGATGGTAGTAGTAAGCTCACTGCTCCTCCATTTTTTATTTTTAAGAACTCCCCACCCAACTCACAGAGGGCAGAGACTATCTTAACACAGAGGCTTAAGCAGTGGTTTGCAGTTTTCCTTGAAGAGGTCTTTCATATCCCTTGTTAGTTGTATTCCTAGGCATTTTAATCTCTTTGTAGCAATTGTGAACGGGAGTTCATTCATGACTTAGCTCTCTGTTTGTTAAATTAGTTCTATTGTGGAAGACATTGTCATGTAAAAGTTTGTAATTTTACATAGTAAAACTTGTTAACCATACTAGCTTTAGATCAGAGGGAAAGTCCATGGCCTCTTAGGAACTGGGCCACACTGCAGGAGGTAAGCTGCGTGATAGAGAACATTATTACCTGAGTTCTGTCAGCGAGGGCATTAGATTCTCAGGAGCGCAAAGCCTGTTGAGAACTGTGGATGTGAAGATCTAGGTTGCGTGCTGCTTATGAGAATCTCATGCCTGATGATCTGAGGTGGAACAGTTTCATCCCGAAACCTTCTCCTGACCACCCACCAGCTGTGGGGAAGATTGTCTTCCATGAGACTGGCTCCTGAGGCGAAAAAGGTTGGGGACTGCTATTTTACATGACTTTTCTTACACTAGTTATAAAACACATTTTCCTATAAATTCTTATTCCTTTCTTACATTTAGGTGTTTATGACCCTAGTCCCGGGCTTCCCAGCCTCAGCACAGGGGCATCTTGGTGGGTAACTCTCTGTGAGGGGCGCCGTCCTGTGCATTGTATGTTACTTAGCTGCATCCCTGGCCTCTACCCACAAGATGCCAATAGCACCTGCACCCCAGATGTGACAGCTAAAAATGTCTCCAGACACTGCCAAATGTCCACCAGGGAGCAGGATCAACCACTGCACTTGGGTTAGATCTTTTTTGGTTTGTTTTTTTGAGACAGAGTCTTACTCTGTCACCCAGGCTGGAGTGCAGCTAAGTCTCGCTCTGACGCCCAGACTGGAGTGCAGTGAGCCTCTCTCTGTCGCCCAGACTGGAGTGCAGTAAGCCTCTCTCTGTCACCCAGGCTGGAGTGCAGTGAGCCTCACTCTGTCGCCCAGGCTGGAGTTCAGTGAGTCTCTCTCTGTCGCCCAGGCTGGAGTGCGGTGAGTCTCTCTCTGTCACCCAGGCTGGAGTGCGGTGAGTCTCTCTCTGTCTCCCAGGCTGGAGTGCAGTGAGCCTCTCTCTGTCGTGCAGGCTGGACTGCAGTGAGTCTCTCTCTGTCGCCCAGGCTGGAGTGCAGTGAGTCTCGCTCTGTCGCCCAGCCTGGAGTGCGGTGAGTCTCGCTCTGTCTCCCAGGCTGGAGTGCG
>PVKP010029088.1:0-20017 GCA_004027715.1 Plecturocebus donacophilus
AAAAAAAAAAAAAAAAAAGAAGGGAACTAGTCCTCTTTCACTTCTATGCAACACCATGCTGATGTCTTAGCAATGCAATAAGACAATTTTGGAAAGGAAAAAATAAAACTGTCTTAATCCTCAGATAATATGATCATCTACATAGAAATTCCTGAAGAAGCTATAAAAAAGGAACTAATAAGTGGGTATAACAACTCACAGGACACAAAGTGAATATACAGGAGGAAATTATGTTATTGGTAACCTCAGAAATCCAAACAAGAGCCAGATAATTTAGATAACAAGAAGAATCTAAGACCACACAATCATGGCATGTATTCCATATTCCATTTTCATGAGGATTGTGTGCATTTGGTTTTGCACATGATATATTTCCATAAGCTTGCCTTGAAAGAAAAAACTTAGGTTTTTCAGATGAGCAAATATATCTATGAGATAAGCTAGTTTGCAAAGTCAATTTCAATCATGCATACAATTTTACAGAGTGATGAGTTCCTTCTGGAAACCCTTAAGTTCTTGCAACTTGAACAGACAAGAGACAACTTTTGCAAAGGCCACTAAACTTCACTGTAAAACAAATGTCATCTGTGGTCACCACCTGTCTTGAGGGGGAAAAAGTCAAAAATGTATTGGGCTGCTCTTAATGTGATTGACAATTTTAGAAGATTTGTTAAATATTCATACGATTCTCTGGTGGGAAAGACTTCTCTGTATTTACATTAGGTTATGTATAAGAAAGAAGTCTTACTGATCTTGCAAGTAACAGAGCTTATGGAAGAAAGACTAATATTTTGCTGAAAAGTATGCGAGCACTCGTTATATGAGAAGCTATATACTGATGCATATCATCTCTAACATCAATAATTTATATAACAGAAAGTTCAGTTACTGGAATTTGAAAACATCCATATACTTGCCTGAGTGTAGTCTGTGTTTTATGTGTCAAGGATGGATTTTTATGGCACTGTCTGTATTAGCCCTCTCCTATGCAAAAATCTGAGAAAGCAAAGTTTTGATGTATAATTCATTATATTTTCTAACATACATTTAAGTAGAAAACTGTTAAAATATTTGCCCACTTATCATCTAAGGTTATTGGATATATCACCAGTAATATGCATATCACCTTGGAAAACACTGATACTGTGGGAAAACACAGTAACTGCAGCCAAAATACCTAAGTTCAAATTATGGTTCTGCTGCTTAGTAGTTATGCCACCTCGAAACATTAGTTCCCATTTCTGAGCTTGTGTTTCATTTTTAAAAGGAAGATGAGCAATAAAAAGCATATTTGGGGATCATCTGGAACACCAACATATAATCAAATATTGCCACATATTTCAAGGTTTGTGTCTGCTTTTGCATCTTCATATAAGCCCAGTGGAGTTCAGTGAAGTCACAGGGAAGAGAGTCTTCTTAATAGTTCAAACAGAGAAAAATGGGGGCAGAACGGAACCATCTCAAGGCATTCAGTAGCACAGGTGGCTGAATTCAAAATAATATGCACTTGAGGCATCAACACTATATTCAGGTGTCTCAATTCTTCAAAAAATATGAATCATGCATTTATGCCAAGAGAAGACTCAATGAGTTGCAGCATCAATTATCATTGCAGAAGAAAAGTTTTGTTATTAAACTATTAAAAGGATTCAATATAACCATAATAACAGTCATGGATCAGTTGCTATTTTGACATTAGGATATATGAAACTTTATTACCAATACATTAAAAATCAAGCACTGTCACTTAGGGATCACTGGGTGACAACATAATCATAAATGCAAATGTAAGTGAGCACTTTTAAATCTCACTGAAATATTCCATATGTTCTAGAATACCTTATATGACTTTTAGAATATCTTCAAAATGAAAATATGAGATTAAAAATTCTTATGGGAAGATTTAAATATCATCAGATTTTTCCTTATTATGACATCAGTACTATCATAATGTCAGATTTATCCCCATCTTACTCTTATACAATTATCTACACATAAGATGTTTTGTAAGACATTTACATATGAAGATATGTGACTGATACAGTCACCATACCATACAGTTAAGTTGTAGGCTAAATACGTGATCAAGAAAAATAAAATTAACACAAAAAATTGCAACTAGATATGAAATTTTTAAGACATCTGTTAAAGGCAGGCAATCTTCATTTTTATGTTAGTAGGAGTTTTCTGGTTCATTCTTGGTCCTCAAAAGATGCATGATTATAATCCTATGATCGGGAAGTATGTCCCATTCATACAGTTGTGATTAATGAAAATTTGGGCTATTCACCCAGGCCCTGTGTAGAACTACTCCATTGGTTAGAACACTTTAGCGGCAATAACAGATAATCCTCATTCATTTGGCTTTCACAAAAAAGGCATGTATTTTTCCCTATAATAAGATGTTCAGAGGTTGGGAATTTCTATGTAACATGCACCAGGTCCAGCTCTTTTTTTTTTTTTTTTTCTCTTTTTATGTGGTTTTCCTGGTAGCAAGACAGCTGTAGCCATTCTAATTCTAAACATGGCACTCAAACACAAAAATACTCAGAGATAGGAATGAGATTGCTTCTCCTAGTGTGTATTTCTTCTTTTATTATTATTATTATTTTGAGACGGAGTTTCTCTCTTGTTGCCCAGGCTGAAGCACAATGGCTCGATCTCAGCTCACTGCAATGTCTGCCTCCTGGGTTCAACAGATTCTCTTGCCTCAGCCTCCTGAGTAGCTGGGATTACAGGCGGCTGCCACCATATGCAGCTAATTTTTGTGTGTGTATTTTTAGTAGAGATGGGATTTCACCATATTGACCAAGCTGGTCTCAAACTCCTTACCTTAAGTGATCCACCCGCATCAGCCTCCAAAAGTGCTGGGATTACAGGGGTGAGCCACTATGCCAGGTCCCCTAATGTGTATTCCTTAGAGATGAGAAAAACTTTTTTCAGAAAAATCTCAGGCATGTCCACCACATTTCATTGGCCAAAAATGCTCACCTCTAAATAAATGACTGGCAAGAAAATGGACCAATGTGAGTAGTTTAGCCAAGTGGGACTTAACACTGAGCAGGGCTTTGGGTTACCATCCAATGAATCACTTAGATAGAGGTGGATCACTGTGAGCAAGAAAAAAGAAAGAAATGGATACTAGATGGGCATAAAATAAACAAATCATGTCCTCCACTCACCAACTGGGCATTTTAACTGGTTAGCCAAGTTAAAACTGACAGAGATTTAACTATATTGTTTTTCATATCTGAGGAGGTTGTCTACTCTCCAATAATCAACTAATCTATTGAATACATTTTATGACTTCATGTTTTCTCCACTCTTGGTTGGTTAGCTATATTGAGTTGAATACTGTCCCCTAAAATTCATGTCCACTGGGAGGTCAGAATGAAACCTTATTTTAAAATAGAGTCTTTGCAGTCTCCACTAGTAATTAGTTAAGATGCAGTCATACTGAATTCAGATGGACCCTGATCCAGTGTCTGGTATCCTTATAAGAAGAGAAAACAGAGACATAGACACCCAGAAGAATGGCATGTGATGCCAGCAGGAATTGGAGCAAAACATCTACAAACCAAGAAATGTCAAAGGGAGGCCAAAGATTGCTGGCAACCACCAGCAGCGAGAGAAGCAAGAAAGAGCCTTCGATCACTTTGGTTCAGCTGATTTCAGACTTGTAGGCTTTAGAACTGTGAAAGAATACATTTCTCTTGTTTTAGGCCTCCCAATTTAGGATAGTTTGTTATGGCAGCCCCAGGAAACTTACATATTAGCTACCTCTTGGTCTTATTTTTTAGGAGATTGCTTAGAGTTTACAATATTTTTAACTCACCACAGTCTACTTTCAAAATATTATACAATTTCAGGTATATTTTAAGAAATGCACAACTGTATACTTAAAATGCTCCCCTCCAATCCTTTGTGCTATTCTTGCATTTTATTTCTACTTATGTTATGAACCCCAAAATACATTGTGTTTTTTTAAGCTTTTGCTTTAGCAATTACATTTAAAAGGTTCTTAAAATGAGGGAAATTCTCATATACTTCCACATATTTACCATTTCTTGATCTTTTAATTCCTTATCTATCTGGCTTCCCATCTGGTATTATTTTTCTTCAGTCTGAAGAACTTCCTTTAGCATGTATTTTAATGCAGGTCTGTTGATGACAAATTTTCTCACCTCTGCTTATCTAAAAATGTCTTTATTTTGCCTTCATCTCTGAAGAATATTTTTGCCAGATATAGAATCTTCTGGGTTGAGAGGCTCTTTTTTGTTGTTGTTCTTTCAGCACGTTAAATTGGTCATTACATTGTCTCCTGGCTTGCACTGTTTCTGATAATAAGCTTGAGAATTCCTATCACTATATCAATGTATATAATGTGTCTTTTTTTTCTGGGTGCTTTTAAGATTTTTATCTTTACTGTCGGTCTTAGTAGCTTAATTATTATGTTGTTTTGTGTGTTTGTGTATGAATGTGTCTTTATATCATTTCGGGTTCATTTTACTCCTTAGATCATTGGATTTGTAGTTTTCATCAAAATTGAAATTTTTTAGCCATTGTTGTTTGAAATATTTTTCTCCCCCCCACCCTATGACTCCAATTACACATGTTAGGTCTCTCGATATTGTTCCACAGTTTGTCCTGACATAGTTTGTTGTTCTTCTCAGCTACACACACACACACACACACTTATATATTTATTTTTATTTTTTTTTTGAGACAGAGTTTAACTCTCTTCACAATGGAGTGCAATGGTTTAATCTCGGCTCACTGCAACCTCTGCCTCCTGGTTTCAAGTGATTCTTCTGCCTCAGCCTCCTGAGCAGCTAGGACTACAGGCATGTGCCACCATGTCCAGCTAATTTTGTATTTTTAGTAAAGACCATGTTGGCCAGGCTGGTCTCCAACTCCTGACCTCGAATGATCCACTCACCTTGGCCTCCCAAAGTGCTGGGATTATATGTGTGAGCCACCATGCCCGGCCTGCTTTTTATAAAATTTATTTTATTCTCTGTTGCTCATTTTAAATAATTTTGTTAGGTTATCCAGTTTGTTAACCTTTTTTCTATAGCTTCTATAATAGTATACCATTGTCTATCTAGTGAAACTTTTACTGCAGTTATTGTATTTTTCAGCTGTAGTGATTCCATTTAATTCTTTTTTATCTTTTGTTTCTCATATTCATATTTTCCATTAAATCTTTTTGAGGCTTGCTTTATTTGTTTGTTTATTGTATGGGACAATTTATATTTTTTTCTACTAAATATTGTGGAAATTTTATATTGTAGAAAATGTTTATAATATCTACTTAGAATATCTATATTTATAATATCTATTTTAACATATTGTCTACTAATTCCATTTTGGTCTCTTTCCTTCTTTTTTTTTTTGTTTGAGAGAGGGTCTCCTTCTGTTGCCCAGGCTAGACTGGATTACAATGGCACAATCATAGCTCACTATGACCTTGAACTCTTGGGCTTTAGCAATGCTCCTGCTTCATCCTCCTGAGTAGCTAGACCTACAGACATTCACCAATATGCCCGGCTAATTTTTTTTTTTTTTTTTTTTTTGTAGAGATGGGGGTTTCACTATGTCGCCCAAGCTAGTCCATCTTGGTTTCTATTGAGTGATTTTCCTCTTGGTGATGAGCCACATTTTTTTGCTTCTTTGTATGTTTACTAATTTTTTATTAGATGCTAAACATTTTTAATATTATGCTGATGGTGGTGTTTTAATGTTTTCCTTTAAAGAAAGTTTAATTTTATTTTGAGAGGCAGTTAAGTTACTTGCAGATTAGCTTGATCCTTTTGAGACTTGTTTTAAAGCTTTTCTAGGGTGGACCTTGGGTAGGTTTTACTCAGTGGTATTGAGAGGCTATTTTCTTCCTGACACCAACCAGTTCTGACAACAATGAGGTGTCCTACAATTCAATTCAACTCTAACACCAACTGCCTGGAGTTAGCACAGACTCCACAGGTTTAAGGGCTTGATCCACAAGATTACCCTTACTTCAGATGCATCTCAATTATTGGGTCCCCAGGTAATCCCCACTCTGTCCAATTTGGGTGCAAAGTTAGAGGTTCCCACAACACCTCGTTTCATGTTTAATAATTCTCTAGAATGATTCACAGAACTCAGGAAAGTGCTTTGCTTACTATTACTGATTTATGATAAAGGTTACAACTCAGAAACAGCCTATGGGAGAGATACACAGGGAAAAGCATGAGGGGAGGGGTACTCAGAGTATTCATTCCCTCCCAGTGCATTGTTGTGTTCAACAACTGGAAGCTCACCAAACTTTGTCATTTGGGAATTTTTATGGAGGTTCTGTTACTAGGGCATGATTAATTGAATCATTGACCATTAGTGATGACTTAATTTCTAGCCCCTGTTCCTCATTCCCCTCATTTTCCACTGTCCCACACAACCGCAGGTTGAGGGATGGGGTGGAAAATTCCAAGCTTTATCATTCTAGTGACCAGCGTCCATCCTGAAGCTATCTAGTGGCCTGCCAAGAGTTTCCTTGTTAGAACAAAAGACACTCCTATCACCTTTATCATTCTGAACACGCCAAGATTTTTAGGAGTGATGTGCTAGTGACCAGGGACAAAGACCATATATCTTCCTACAATACCTGTGGTATTATACCTGGTAAATGCTCAAAAATCAGCTCTCTGGGGTGGGGGTGATTAAAACAACTGTAAGCTGTAGTTTATGCTGATTTACTTGGCGTAAATATTCTGTAATAACCGATTTCCAGCTACCGATGTATGTCACTGAAGTTGAGAGAAGAGATATACAATTGCCTCTCACAAACCAGTGCGAGCCAACTCCAACATACCACTGCCTCTACTCTGGCCTAGTTGAGTCCTAATACTGAAGCATATCCATCTGGGGTCTCTACTGAATGTCTAACTGTTGAAAGAGGTCTCTATACTCTGAACAGTCAGAAACTGAACATCTAGTCCATCCTGTGTGAGCTCCAGTAATTGTTCCTTCTCTCATAATTTTATTTGTATACCTGTCCTGGAGTTCCATTCTACACATGTACAGCTTAGTGTTCAGTCAAGGGTTCAAGAGAAAACCTTATGCCCATTTCTCACTCCCTTCTTCCTCGTACCCTACCTTGAACATTCAAGCTGCCTTGGCCTCCCTGAACTCTGATCTCTGTCTCCTTAACTCAGGAAGCTGCCACAATCTTCCTCGGTTTCCCATCCCTGCATCACATACCAGAAAGTTCCTCCAGGCAGAAAACTGTGCTAATTTGAAGTCTCACCTTGCTTGTTTCCTTTCTCTGAAGGCCCATGGTCCTGGCTGCCTGTTGTGCAATGTCTGAAACTTGTCTCATGTGTTCTCATTTTCTGGTTGTTTACAGTGGGGTGGAAGTCTGTTAGTAGTTACTCAACTGCAGCCAGAAGAGGGAGTCATCCTCAGTTTCCATTTAAGGAAAGCTGATTCTTCTCTTATGGAAAGATATCCCATTTCTGGTTTTATATTTTCCTTTTACAAAGAAGGAACTTACCTTATTTCTGTTTTCATAGAAACCATCAGCTTGCTACTCTTTTACCTACTTTGCTGCTCCTTCCCCTACCTCTAGTGAACGGATTACCCACACATTCTGGAAAAACCTGGTGGATGCTGCATTCTGAAAGAGCACCTGCACCTGGCTCACCCACTCTGAGCAAGAGAAGCTTGATGGCTACACTCAGGTGGGGCCCATTGGATCCAGAATGATCCATAACAATATCTGGAGGAGTTTCTCTCCTCAGGAAATTATAAAATGTTATAAGGACTAATTGAAAGTAGCTGAAGATACATCAACAAATGAGTCTGAAGTACAATTGGTTATATCTAGTTAAGCATAAAATAAATACTGACCATTTGATTCTTTTATATTAATTTCAAATTTTCCCTTATGAGGAAAGTGGGAAAAGAATCTGCAACTGCGTATGCCTAAGAGGTTGTGTCTGTTCTGGTACAATGTGGATTTCCCTTTTTTTGTGTTGTTGAGGCTTGGCTGATCCTCTTCTGAGTGATCTGTGCTGCTCTTGTTCCACATGGGTCTCTGCTGGGAGGGAGTCCCCTATTCATCAGTGACCCTCTTACCTCATGCATGACCGTTTTTAGCCTCTGTCTGAAATCACTTTTACAATTTGAATGTCAAGGTCTTTAACAACCAAAATGATAATAAGATTTTTCTTTTCTTTTTTTCCTTTTTGAGATGCAATTTTATTCTCGTTGCCCAGGCTGGAGTGCAATGGTACGATCTCGGCTCACTGCAACCTCAGCCTCCCAGGTTCAAGCCATTCTCCTGTCTCAGCGTCATGAATAGCTGGGATTACAGGCATGTGCCACCAGGCCCAGCGAATTTTTGCATTTTTAATAGAGACAGGGTTTCTCCATGTTGATCAGGCTGTTCTCGAACTCCCAATCTTAGGTGATCCGCCTGCCTTGGCCTCCCAAATTGCTGGGATTACAGGTGTGAGCCACTGCATCTGGCCTAAGATTTTTCTTTCTTACAATATACTCTGCAAAATGCCACCTGCCAGTCACTTACCATCAAGGAATGGCTTGTCTTTCTAGTGGTATTTTGGTGCATTCATTTCTTGTGGCTGCTATAACAAATTACTGCATACTTGGTGGCTTAAAACATCAGACACATATTCTTTCACAATCTTGGAGGCCAGATGTGCAAAATCAGTTTCACTGGACCAAAATCAAGATGTTAACAGGGCTGCAGTCCTTTTAGAGGCTCCAGGGGAAAATCTGTTCCTTGTCTTGGGGACATATTACTCCTGTTTTCATGGCCAGCATCTTCACACCTCTCTCTGTTCCTTCTTCATGCTGCTTTGTCCTGTGTGTGCATCAAATCTCCCTCTACCCCTCTCCTGTAAGGACGTTTGTGATGACAGTTAGGGTCCACCTGCACAAGCCAGAACAAGCTCCTCATTTCAAGATCCTTGATCGTATCTGCAAAGACTCTTTTTCGAAATAAGGTAACATTTACAGGTTTCGGATACGAGGATTTGGGTGTGTCTTTGTGTGGGAATGGGGCAGGGAGGTTGGGGGAAGCAGTCTGCAGCCCACCACCTGGGGCTTCTGCTCCATGTCTACGTGCACCTCCTCAGTGACTGTTGACTTCTGAGAGATAAGTCTTCTGTTCATGCTGTGACACCTTTAGGGGAGCATCTAAAGAAAGAAAAATCCGGAAACAATGAGCTGAGTAGAAATGTGGGTGCTATGGGGCCCCTGTGGAGGCCTCCGTGTTACACTGTTAAATTACATGCAATTTCTGTCTGCAGAAACTAAGGATTTTTCTTTTCATCCATTTCAGGCCCACTCTAGTCAAGGCTTCCTACATCAGTAAGAAGTAGAGTGATAGACCCCAGAGACTGTTCAGACAGCACTACCATCTCTATTTCTTAGATGAGCTTCATTTATTCTAGAATTGTTTTGCACAGCCTGTTAGCCTCAAGAGAACCCAGATCAGCAAGGCAGTGCCCACAGTCACCATTAGTCACCTGAGAGTTTCAGGGAGGGGAAAAAATAGAAAAAGCAAAAAGAGAGATTCTAGGGCATAGACAGTAAGAGAAGAAAACATAATAAAAGAGAAAAAATAAAAGAAATAGCTCCATCTGAAGGGGAACAGTTAACCAATAAATGACTATACATTTAATGAGAAACTATAATACAATATAATATAATGTACTAGAGAAGAAAGAAAACAAATATGACATCATCCTTGCCATCAGAGAGCCTTTAATCAGTAAGACAGATGTATACACATCTAACTATAGTACAAGATATATTAATACAAGGATCATACAAAAGGGTCAAAATGATGTGGGAATTATTTTTTAGAAAGTGGGGTCTTGCTATGTTGCCCAGACTGGACTCAAACTCCTGGGCTCAAGCAGTCCTCCTGTATCAGCCTCTTGAGTGGCTAGGACTACAGGCATGCACTACCACACCTGGCTGCTGTGGGAACTTAAAGAAAAATCCAGAACCAGCTTAAGAGATCAGGGAAAGTATCACAAAGGAGACAGACAGTGTGTGAGTAACACCTAGAATTAGGAACAGAAGAGGCACAAGAAATCCCACAACTGTGTGGCTGAGTCCTGTACAAATCCATGGTCTGTAACTTCTGCTGAGCAAGCTTTCAGCGCAGCGCATGCTGACTCCAGATCCTTATAATTCCTCTTTCATTCCCCAACAGCAACTATTTTAGAATCCCCTCACTCTCCCCAAGCTCTACCCCACCACGTCTGTCTAATTTTCAACAGAAAACTGTTAACAAGAACAGTTTCAACAGCTTTCTTTCATCTGTGAGTCGAGCTGCGCCACCCGCATCCCACTCACTTCTCCCCTGGCTCAGGGAAGAGTGTGAGGCGGGTGGATGACCACCCCACCGCATGCTTGGCATTACACCTCCTCCCACCTTGTAAGGGACTTTGCTCTGCTTGTCATTCCCTCTGTCTTATACAAAGTGGCGAAGAGAGCAGGCTTGAAGTGGAACGGCTTGTGTTTCCATCTTAGTTCCACTTCTCTCTAGCTATTACATGAATACATTTTCTCTCTGGGTCTTGGATTCCCTATCTGTAAAATGGCACCTACTTTGTAAGGCTGTTGAGAGGATCAAAAGAACTATTCCTGTAAAATAGAGTTGCATCTCTGGCCCATAGAAGGTATTCAGTAGGTGCTGGTATATATCTTTCGCCTCTCATCAGTGGACCCTTTAATCTCTGCTTCAAATCATGCTCAAATCACATCTGTCTATGGAAATAAAAATCCCTCTCTGGATCATCTCGTATACCATTCGTTCTTCCTCTCCACTTCTCTTTTGGGCTGTTTCTCTCCATTTCTCTTCACAGCCAAAACTCTTGAAAGAATGGACCATGCAGGTGGAAGCTGTAACCTGAGTTTCAAGAAAGCCTGAAGCATGATTGGAGAACACAGGGATAGTGGAAAGTGAGTAGCCCAGGCCCCAGTCACTGGCAAGCTGAAGTGTTGACTTTACCCTGAAAGGCATGTGGAGCTGTTGACTTCTGGTTGAGAAGTGGTGCAGTCAGAACTGTCATTTAAATATTAACCAGGCAGTGATGTGTAGATGAGAACTCTCAGGAAATTGTTGCACCGGGAAGGATGATCTTATGAGCTATAAAGGGGCAAGATAGATAAAATCAACATGAGTCAGGCTGAGAGTCCTTGGCAAGGGATGAGGAATGGGAAAAGAGAGAAAAGAAATCATGATGAGTGTGAGGTTTCCAGCCTGGTGGCTGCCTTCACTCAAACAGGAGAGTGAGAGGGGAGGAGGAGAAGCTAGTTTGGGGATGGAAATGATGAGCTCAGATTGGGACTTGCTGGGTTTGAAGAATGACACCAGACACCAGGTGTCACTATACTCCCAGTATGAAATTTGCAAAGCAGCCACTGAGCTACCAAAGAATCTTAAAAAGCTGTGCAGATTGCAGTCTCTTGGCCAGGCTCCTGTCCTGCCTGCCTCTCTTCTGCAGGGCTAGCACAAAAATGCCACATGCATTAGAGACTCTAGGTGCATTAGAAATCCCACATTGCTGACGGCTCCCTGGGAGCTCTATGCCCTGAAGAACTATTTCTTTGGGCCTTTAAGGATTTTGACCTTGGGGAAGTAAAATCTTAAGCCAAGAGTCACAAACTCATATACCTTCAGGTAGTTACTGTAGGTAATATTATCAGGAGAGGGGAAGTCTGTGCAAACCAGAGTGCGTGCCCAACCTAAAGACACTCAAATTCACAAATCAAAAACAAACCAACCACTGTGCTCCCCTAACTAAATACTCTGCCTCCAACTGCTTTGCAATCTATGCCAAGCTACTTACTAAAGGAATATGTTGACATCAAAGCCTTAAAGGAGACATAAAAGGAAGGGAAGGGGGAGATATTAGAAAGAGGATGAATTGACCCTTGGCCTATTAAGTCTCCTGAAGACAGTGTTTCTCTCCCTGTTTATATCTCAAATGCCCTAGAGTTAGGACACTGTGCTGGAGGCTCAGGGAGGCCATGGTCCTGCTGTGTCCTGCTGGAACCAGAGAACATTGGAGCATATTATCTGACTCAGTGGTCCCCAAACTTCAGGCATTGTGAAGGTCCTCACCCTCACCATTTTGCCCTATCATCTGGACTGACTTTTCTTTAAACAGACCTTAAATCAATTCCCTTTTATATCTATACTCATCTGAAATGTGTGAGTTATGAGTTATGTTTTTCTCGACACACTTTAAAATGAAAAACATAGTTATTAAAATTAAAAGTGAATATCTGGACACCACCTAAAATAGTCCCAAGTGCCCCCAGAAGTATGCATGAATGCTGGAAGGCACTGGTTCAAATCCCTCACTCCACAGATAAAAAGGTTAAGGGAGGCTGGATATAGTTTCACGTTCAAAAGCACTGGCTCTGAATAAATAGGCCCTCAGTTCCAATCCAGACTCTGTGGCCTTGTCTAACTGCTTACACTTTACGAGTTTCTGTTTTCCCATCTCTAACACAGAGGAAACTGCACCTGCCTCCCAGCAATGCTTGGAGAGTGCATGCAAAGCACTCAAGAAGTGGAGCTGTGGTGAATGCGGCTATCACTGCTTAGCTTGTTCCCATCCCAGAGTGAGCCAGGGGCAGGTGTGGAACCAGGACCGTTTTTCTTGCCACCTGGGCTAGGACTCATGCTCCACAGGACGTGATTCACCACTTCAGACCAGACCAGCCAAATTCTCTTGGCGGTAAGCCCTGGGGCAGCCCTCCTGCTCCCCATTCCTCTCCCACCCACCTTCGAGGTATGGGCTGCCCACAATGGCTATGCAATCACCACGCTGTAATTTACAAAAACACAGGATGTGCAGGTGTTGAAGAATGTGGCATGAAATGCACAGAATGTCTATTCTTCTTACACCTCAAATGTTCAACATTTTCTACAGCGACCGATGGCCTTATGAAAACATACAAAACAGCCACGTGTTCTAGAACACACTACAAAGGACCAATAAATCAAGCTGCTTGGCTTTACCCAAGACTTCAGAATTTTAGGGCTGAAAGGGACCACCCTGAAAATCACACAGTCCAACCAACTGTTTTGGCAAATAGGCAAAACTGGGGCTCATGAAATCCGAAAGAGGTCAATGACTTCCCAAGTTCACAGAGCTGGGGTGGCAGCTCTGGAACACCTCGCTTCCTAACTGCTTCTGTAGTTGGTTGGTTAAAGCTGTTTGCTCCACTTTGCATGTAAGTGGTGGGAGAGCCTTAAGCCTGGAATTCTATGAGATAAGGCATGTGGATGAGGGGCTGAAATCATGTTTTAAAAAGGGTTCCAGGAGAGGGTGTGATGGATAGCATGAGCTTGCGATCACACCGACCTGGGACCAAAGCTAGCTTGCTATTTACTAGCTGTATATTCTTGTCCTTGAGCAAGTTAGTCAAGTGTTGCTGCTATTTTAGGTGTCTCTTTGGATGGCAGCGTTGGCTCTTAGAGCACACAGCCGGGTTTCCTCCTGTCTGAAGCGAGGTGTCCCTTGGGTCTCTACTCAGGACTCAGCATCAGGCCAGGGATGCCTGTGCCAGCCCCACTCTGCTCACTGCCTCACTTCAGACTGTGCTGTCTGTCCTCCAGAGAAAGTACTCCCCACTCTCTGGGGTTCCAGGCAGCAACTCCCTGGACAGCTGCAGCCACCAGATATGCCTGGCTGCCTTGCCAACAAAAGCAAGGGACTGGCAGCTGGCTCCACAGACCCGTCTCTGAGAACATCTCAGGAATCACTCAAGCTTTAGAAAGTTACCTGCTTCAAGTTCAGTCCCTGCAACAAAGCAGACCCCTAGAAAGGGTAGGGTAGGGAGAAACTCAGCTACTTAAATCCCAATCACCAGTTGGAAGAAATAGAGAGTCAAAAATGATAAAGTTTCCTTTTTCAAATAAGAAAACTGAGGTGCAGAGAGAGCTCCTCATCAGTTTGCATGATGAGTCTGAAACGGGCATAATTACAATTGCTCCCTAATAAATGATTACTATTTTAAAATTCATTCAATATTCAACAGGTATTTCTGAATGGGGAAAACAATGGGTTGGAGATTTTTACATACATCTCTAATCTCCACAACAACCTAGTACTGTTAGAAAACTATGGCTTACAAAAAAAAAAAAAAAAAAACTTGTCCAAGACTACCCACCATATGAGTTGCAGCACTGAGAACCAAACCTGGGTCTGTGGTTTCAAAGCCCCCATAAAGCTGGGAGCTTCATATCTCCTGTTCCCAAGTAAGTCTTCACCTTCATATCAGCATCCAGGTTTCCCCGACATGCTAAATCTAAGATTTACCGTTTGTTAAGCCTTCTGTGATCTTTACATTCTTTGTTATTTTCAGTCTTCCAATTGAGGGTTGGAGTTTCATTCCTAAGAGGATAAAGAAAGGAACAGGTAGTGAGCACCAATAGGCAGAGGTGAGTATTTTTATGATCCCCACCTTAGGATTCAGAAACTGAGGCTCACAGAGATGAAGTGACTCATCCTAGGTCAACAGTAGTTACGGTGGAGCCAGAACTCCACAGCCAGTCTGTCTGACCCTATATCCCAGACTCCCTCCTGGCTCTAGGCCGCCTGATAAGGCTAAAATTAAGTTACATTTATGTACTCCATAGAATGGAGGGGTGCATGAATGTAATTTAATTTTATATTAAAATGTATGAAGGCATGGATGAGCAAGTGTATTGACTAAATATTTTCAGTGGTTAATCTACCAAGTGAAATATCTATAGCAAGCTGAGATCTGCATGTATACACACACGTTAAATTTACCATTTAGTCTGTTGGCTGTAGAATGGGGGGACATCACATCTGGATTAGAATAAGCCAAGCCGGAGGAGGAAAAAACATCACTGGGAGAGACGGGCATACAGAAGAGTTGCTTTGACCATTTTTAGATACTAAGTTGGGTTGTCTCTTGTGGGGAGATACGTTTCTTTTCTATAAGATGATTAATTTATGTTAAATAAGTACATCTTCAGAAGTAGGCGGCAGAGAGCCAGCCAGCAATGGGATAGGAGAGAGTGGACATCCATTGATGTCTGTTCTAGCACTGGAAACTGCCCCTCTTTCCACTTTATTTCTACCAAGTGACTGGTTCCCCTGCCCCCGCCTTTAGTTGATTAGTTAAGGATTGGGCATCTCACCTGTATTAGAACAATCTCTTCCCTGGGCATTTGGAATTGGGCCTGAGAAGGAAAAATAATCTCACTCAATATTCAAGTAATTCTGACTGGGCACCTTCAAGCTACTGTGTGGACCAGAGAAGTCCTAGGTTCAAATGAGCCTCTGATGACCCCAGTGACATTAGAGCCCCTGGGCTTTGTGAGACACTCCTATATCCTTATAATAAAGTCTCCTGTGCCCCCAACACCTTTTTTTTCCCTTAATTTATATAAAGTTGCTTGTAACTTACATACAGGAATTCTAACTAACATCTTTCCCCTCTCTGTCTTCCATACCCAGAGAGTCACCAAGACCCACTAATTCCACCTCTTTGGTATATCTATACCCACCCCCTTTCTCTTCACCTCCATGCTACCACCTTCATCAAAGCCTTCCCATCCATGCCTGGATTTCTACAATAGCCTACTTCAGCCTAACCCTCCTGTCCATTCTCTATGACCCTGCCAGGGCCACCTACTAGAGCTCACCCCCTTGCTTACTACAGTTTTGGTATCTCTCGCCTCCTAGCCTTTGGCTTGAACTCCAAACTCCACAGCAGATACCCAGGCCTCCTGTGATCTGGCCCTCCACTCTAACTGCTCGCCACTTCCCCTGTCTCCCTCTGCTGTGACCCCTGTGTTCCACTTGAGCTTGCATTTCCCAGTAACTCATCCCTGTTTTCTAGTCTCTAGACTTCTACTTGGCACACTCCTCTCCCAGCCTTTCCTCAACCAGCTTCTATTCATTCCTTCTGATCAGGAGTCAACATGAGCCCTGACACCTCAGTTCTAGTTTAAAGGGTGGTAATGAATGGGCCAGGTCTTCCTTTTCTCTACTTCTGCCTCTCTGGGGTTGTCCCATAAACATGGTCTTTTGACTTCCCAGTGTCTTCCACTGCTACTTTTCTAGCAAAACCAGCTTCTCAGGAAGGAATCTGTTATTTACTTTATGGTATAGATTTAAGGCAATGAGTCACCTCTTCCAGGAGTATCTGCATGTGAAGATTCATCACTGAAGGCAGAACGCATTAGCCCTATTAAAAGGCTATCAGGCTTCTGTGAGAAGGCAGGGGAGATATGTGAGTGCCCTGAACAAACACAGCACATAATGTGTAGGAGCTGCCCTGAGCACGGAGGTCTCTTAGAAGAAAGGGAGAGGGAGAGAGAGAGAGACTGTGGTGTGTAGAAAGCAATGGGCTATATGCAATGTTCCTCACCTGTCCCAGGACAGTGTTCAGTTATTGCCACACATGCCTTGCATGATTCTCAGGGGCTCCATTCACAGGGACTATGATATGAATGCTATCCCCTAGAGTTGTGCCAAGTAGCAGCCCTGGAAAATTCCTTGCGAAGGCAAAGAGTCTCTGCCTACCTATCCCTCCTTTAGTCACCACCAATCATAGAGGGCAATGGAGCTTCCCTTTGAGTCAGAGCAATGACCCACCTTGCACAGGACTCTGGCTCAGGCAGAGCCATCCTAGGAGGCCAAGTGGTCTGCAGGCAGGGAACTGCGGTCCTTGCTTTGCCTTTCCCTCTTCTGTCCACTCCTCACCACCTAAGTCATCCATCTGATCTGCAAATCTCACAATGGCACTCTCCGGCCTCTGATCCTTCAATAGCCCCTCAGTGCCTGTGAGACATGCTCCCAGCTCTCTGGCATAAGGGTCTCCACCATCAGGCCTCTCACTCTTTTACCTACCTCATTTCCTCTCACTTCTGGCCATGTGTTTTACACTCTAGCCTCTGCCCACATCACAACGTTCATATCTTTCAATCCCAGTCCTTGTGGTCCCCTTGGCCTGGAATGCCCTTCTCTCCTCCTCCACATCTTCTTTCCCTGACCCCACTTCCCTCCTTGTCCTGCCCCTCAGGCACCACTGTCCTTTACCTGGCAAACTCCTGCTCCTCCTGGAAGGTCTCCCAGAGCTCCCTGATACCACCCTCCTCCCACAGACAGCTGGTTTGGATGGCCATTACCGTGGCCATCCTGTCAGTGGGCCTCCACGCTGTCTGGTAATTGTCTGTTGATGTGTCTCTCTCAGGAGCCTGTGAGATCTTTGAATTGTTATCTTGAATTAATTATTATTAATGTCTTATTCATTCGTGTTTCCTTAGTGTCTAACTCAGAACCTGGCACATAGATATTATACTCAATACTTGAGTTTATTTCACTTTAATTAGCTTTAAACTTAAATTTTATCATGTAAAACTTAGTTTAATAAAAAGAAATTACCATGGTTGACATATGAGGAAATGCAAATTGTTCTTAAAACTGGAAAAATTCAGAGAAGAAAAACATTTTTTTTCTGTGCTAAAATATCTTGAGGGGAAACATGCTCTTCTGTACCCTTCCCCAGGATCAAACATTTATAATCTTTATAACATGAGCTTCTGAAGGCAGAGGTCTTGTCATCTTCATCTTTGTGTATTCAGCAGGTCACAGAGTGCCTGGCTCATAATATACATTCAATAAATGAGTTAAACCGAATTAAAAGAGAGAGAGAATGTAGAAGATCAGAGGCAAAATAAGAAGCTGGGAAAGCAGCAAAGCAGAGTGAACAGGGGAAAAAAGACCTCATTTTCAGCTGTACTTTCCCTCATTCCTTTCCAGCATTTTATGGCAGTTCCCTGGCTCAGCTCCCACTCTGCAGCGAGCCAGGGAAAGGAGATGGCAGAATGATGTTGCCCGTGGGACTTTGCCTTGCTCTTTGATTCTGCTGCCGTGGGGCAGGTGCATTTTCTCAATTACACACAAAGGTGGCAGGTCATTTCTAGCCACCCTAGCCCCAGCTGGCAAATGAAGCCTTAATTTTCAACAGACAGGCATTTCAGAGCAAAGTCAGGAGGCTCCCAGGTAAATGGGAAAACAGATGTTTTTGCCAGATGCAAACTGGCTGGCAAGGGATGGTGGTTGTGGTCGCTGAGGGATACCCAGAATTCAACAACCTGCTAGTTGGCCACAACTGGTGAAGTCCAGGGTCTCAGGTAGACAAAATGGCACACTTATGGCTTTCTGAGACCCAGTTCTTGGAACATTTCCACAGCCTGTCCGTCTCTAACCCTTTTTCCTCATTTGTAAGAGGAAATGATACTGACTCAGGGAATTTCTGACCATCAAATGATGCCTGGCACATGGGAAGCACTCAGTACAGAGTCACCATCATACATCTCACTGTTTTGGTGCTTCAGTGACTTTATCTGTTAACCAAGACTTATTTTACACCATGATCCTGAGGATCCAATGACATGGAATCTGTAGGCTCTGAGCAAAAGATATGGGGATTTTTATGTGAATTTTATGCCAATTTCCTCTATTCTGTGCTTTCCAGCTATGTTCTTCTTCTTCTTCTTCTTTTTTTTTTTTAACACAAGTAAAAACCATTTAACCCAATGTACTAAAGCTAAACCAAGCTCATCACAGAATCATCAGATCAGGTTGCCAAATAGGCAGGTAGAGGAAATACCATGGACAGTGTATCTTGATTTCTGAGAGACAGTGATAAAAGTCTCTCGAAAAATGCTTGTAGACATGATGAAGACATGCAGACCAGACAACACCCATGACTGCCTGAACAGTCACACACCAAAAGAGTTAACATCAAGAAAGAGAGACTTTTCCTATTATGGAGGTAGAGCTCTGGAATATGGCCCTATCTGAATGAAGATGGCTTTTTAAAATTAATCATTTGAATTAAGATGGAAACTAGCTTAGTGAATTTTGAAATAACCCAAAACCGGGACAAGAGCAGAAAGCAATATTTCAACAGGACAAAAAAATGGGCCAAGATCATCACACTATTACAGTAAAAATGTAAATGCCTGTACTATGGTTAACAAAAAGAAGAAGAAGAAGAAGAACTTTGCTGGGAAGCACAGAATAGAGGAAAATAGCAAAAAGTTCATACAAAAATAAAGAAAAAACTACACTTAAAAAATAAATCAATGTGAATCATTGGTGCAATGAGGCTGCCAAAGCTAAGGCAATCTTAGGCTGCATTAATAAAAGAACAATGCCCAGGAAAAAAGAACAAATTGTTTCAATATGTTCTAATATCTACTCAAACCGGAG
This sequence comes from Plecturocebus donacophilus, assembly GCA_004027715.1. NCBI lineage: Eukaryota > Metazoa > Chordata > Mammalia > Primates > Pitheciidae > Plecturocebus > Plecturocebus donacophilus. Next base: position 19,287 of record PVKP010029088.1, read on the forward strand.
TCTTTCTAGAGAGAAAGTAACCAAAATAATGAAGTTTGGAAGGCCATGTGGTTTGAGAAACAGGTGAATAGAATGGAGAAAAAAGATGAAAAAACTGGTCTAGTGATGTTGAGAAAGAGGATATTTAGAAGGTACTTAGCTTTTTTGTTTTTTAGATGGAGACTTGCTCTATTGCCCAGGTTCGAGTGCATTGGTGCAATCTCGGCTCACTGCAACCTCTGCCTCCCCAGTTCAAGTGATTCTCCTACCTCAGCCTTCCAAGGAGCTGGGATTACAGGCGCATGCCACCAGGTCCAGCTAGGTTTTGTATTTTTAGTAGAGACAGGGTTTCACCATGTTGGCCAGGCTGGTCTTGAACTCCTGAACTCAAGTAATCCACCTGCATCGACCTCCCAAAGTGTTGGGATTGCAGGTGTGGGCCCGTGTCCAGTCAGTACTTAACTATTTATCTTTAAATGAAAGGAATGAAAAGCTCTCTGTGGGAAAGTCCTTAGACATATTCTGTGTAGGACTGTAGGACCGAACATTAAAAGGAGACTTTTAAAGTAGACTTTAGGCCAGGCATGGTGGCTCACGCCTGTAATCCCAGCACTTTGGGAGGCCAAGGAAGGTGGATCACAAGGTCAGGAGATGGAGACCATCTTGGCTAACACGGTAAAACCCCATCTCTACCAAAAATACAAAAAAGAAAAAAATTAGCGGAGTATGGTGGTGGGCACCTGCAATCCCAG
>PVKP010029089.1:0-29379 GCA_004027715.1 Plecturocebus donacophilus
CTTATTTGTTATTTTCATCCCCTATTCCTTCCTGTCTCCATTGTTAAGCACAATTATTGGCATGAAAGAGGTTTTTAATACCCATTTTTAGACTGTATTCTAGCCTGGGCAATAAAACAAGAATCCCATTCTCTCTCCCTCTTTCTTTCTCTCTTTCATTCTTTTTTTTTTTTCTTTCTTTCTTTTGCTGTTTCTCCTTTTCTAAAATTTCTTCCTCTTTCTTTCTCTCTTTCATTCTTTTTTTCTTCCTTTTGCTGTTTCTTTCTTTCTCCTTTCCTCTCTTTTTCTAAAATCTCTTTCTCTCTTTTATTCTTTTTATTCTAAAAAAAAAAAAAAATTTGGATAGCTTCCAATTTTTGCTATTGAAAATAATACTGTGAAATACAGTTTAATCCATACATATTTTTCCTTTATCTTGAGTTACTGCCTATGTTTAAATTCACAATGTACACTTTATTTACCAGACTTACCTATTATAACATTTTCCTAGATCAAAAAAATTACATTCCATGACAGGATTGATTATATTTAAAATAATATGCTATATATCCTAAAGAACTCCTTAAAAGTGGAACTACAACCATATTTGTAAAGACAAAATATGTATAGTCCCAAGGTGATTTTTTTTTTTTTTGAGACAGGGTTTTGCTCTGTTGTCCAGGCTGGAGTACAGTGACATTATCTCAGCTCATTGCAGCCTATACCTCCCAGATTCAAGTGATTCTCCTGCCTCAGGTTTTTTAGTAGCTGAGAATACAGGTGTGTGCCACAACACCTGGCTAATTTTTGTATTTTTCAGTAGAGACAATACTTCACCATGCTGGCCAGGCTGGTCTTGAACTCCTGACTCCAGGTGATCTGTCTGCTTTGGCCTCCCAAAGTGCTGGGATTACAGCTATGTGCCATGGCACCTGGCCTAGTGCCAAGGTGACTTTTAAAAGAACGTAACATATATTGATTATATTTTGATACATTCCATAAAAATCAGCTATTGTGTTAAATGAGTGATTTTTTTCCTCCTCAAATTTTTGTGATGTGTTCATACTTTTATGCATAATTTGATCATTTTTACAGCATGAGTCTTTAAAAAAAAAAAAAGATGAGGTTATGCTCTGTCATCCAAGCTAGAGTGCAGTGGCGTAACCACAGCTCACTGCAGCCTCCAACTCCTGGACTCAAGCAATCCTCCCACCTCAGCCAGTAACTAGGACTACAGTCACATTCCAGCACACCCAGCTAATTTTGTTTTTTGTAGAAACTGGGTCTCACTATGTTGCCCAGGCTGGTCTTGAACTTCTGGCCTCAAGTCATCCTCCAGTTTTGGCCTCCCAAAGTGCTGGGATTATAGGCATGAGCCACCACATCTGTCCATGAATCTATACATTTACATATATTCAAACAAAATATTTCCAAGGTAAAAGCTGATTTGTACTTAGCCACAATTAAGTAAAGGATTATAATTTCTTTTTTACCTCACTCAGATTTTTTTTAGACTGTTACACATGTTCTTGATGTTCTCTTTGTAGAGACTGGTAGATTTGTGCCAATTTCTTCTTAACAAAATTCAATATATAAATGAAACATACATCAACACATCTTAATAAATAAAATGTCATTTTGGCTGAGTGTGGTGGCTCATCTGTAATCCCAGTACTTTGGGAGGACAAGACAGGAGAATCATTTGAGCCCAGGAGGTTGAGGCTGCAGTGAGTGGAAATCGTTCCACTGCACTCCAGGACTCCAGCCTGAAAAACAGAGTGAGACCCCGTTTCAAAAAAAAAAGGGAGAAAATGTTTAAATCTTCAAATAAATTATAAAAATGAATGACAAATTTTAGCAAGATTGCTACCTATAAGGTCAATATATAAAAATAATTATAATTCAAAATACTAGTAACAGATAAGTAGAAAATTAAGTTTTTTAAAAAGATAATATCAACAGCATCTAAAAATACAAAGCACCTAGGAATAAATCTAACAAAAATGTGCAAGATCTTTGTGGGAAAAATTATAAAAACATACCTATATACATTAGAAAATTAATAGATATTTCATAATCACAGATCATATCTATGGAACTATTTTGAGTTAATTTTCATATATGGTGTAAGTTTACTGTAAGGTCTAAAATTTCATGTATTGCCTTGACGTCTTTCAGCCTCACATAAGCCTAGCCATCAGTTACCTGGCTCTCACCAGACATGTCCCCCATCCAGAGAGAAAGAGTCCCCATCTGGCCAGTTCCTCTATCAGCCAGAGCAGCTGTACTCCACCCAGTCCTCAAACTAATGGGCTTCACCTCCCTGCCAGCCCATGGAATTTTTCAGACAAGCCAATCACATCTTCCCATGGGAACCAGGAGGCACCTCGTCTTCTTGTTACTACAAAGCCTGCCTCCCATAGCCCTTATGAGTTCATTCTATTCCTTAGAGTAACCCCTTACGGCCCTGCATAGCATAGCATATCTAGCCTCTTCCCATGGGCTGTGAATATATGTGACTAATAAACTGTTCTCAGTCTCATCTCTGTCCAGGGTCAAGTGTTATGTATTGGCCATCTTGTGGTATTTAGGACAGGGCATTCCTCACCAACAGGGAACAGAACTTCAATCAGGATTTGGGGGGCTTTTTTGTTTTTAAAGCAGATCTCTTTATCTAATTGTTCCAACATCATTTGTTGAAAAGGTTTTCCTTTTCTCATTGAATTGCCTTGCCATCTTTGTTGAAAATCAGTTGATGGTATAGTTGTGGGCTTATTTCTGGACTCTCTGTTGAGAGTTCCAATGATCTACAGATCTATCTGAATGCCAAGAATACATGTTTTTTGTTTTTTCCTTTTTTTTTGAGATGAAGTCTCTGTTGCCCAGGCTAGAGTACAATGGTGCAATCTTGGCTCACTGCAACCTCCACCTCCCAGGTTCAAGTGATTCTCCTGCCTCAGCCACCTGAATAGCTGGGATTACAGGCACCCACAACCACGCCCAGCTAATTTTTGTATTTTTAGTAGAGAAAGGATTTCATCATGTTGCCCAGGCTGGTCTCGAATCCCTGACCTCAAGTGATCCACCCACCTTGGCCTCCCAAACTGATGGGATTACAGACATGAACCTTTGCGCCCAGCCCAAGAGTATATTTTCTTGATTGCTACAGCTTTATGGTATAAGTCTTAAACTCAGGAAGTGTTAGTCCTCCAACTTTGTTCTTTTTCAGTTTTTTGATTAGTCTAGGTCCTTTCACGTCCACATCAACTTTAGAATCAGTTTGTCAGTTTTGGCAAATAAAAAAAGTGACTCTGCTGATAATTTTATGCTCAGGCTCTTTACAATACTAGCTTTAACAAAATATTAGCTTTAACAAAATTGGGGCTGCAATACAAATGTTACAGGCTATACTTTATCCTAAAGTAACTTGGAGTATCTGGGTTTTTGTTATCGTTTCCTTTGTTTTGTTTAGACAGGGTCTCACTCCATAGCCCAGGCTGTAGTGCAGTGATGTAATCCTGGCTCAAAGCCTCGAACTCCCAGGCTCAGATGGTCCTCCCACCTGTGCCTCCTGAGTAGCTGAGACTACAAGTGTGTGCCACCATGCCCAGCTAATTTTTGTATTTTTTTGCAGAGATGGGGGTTTCACCACATTGCCCTGGCTGGTCTTGAATTCTAGGCTCAAGCAATCTATCTGCTTTGGCCTCCCAAAGTGCTGGAATTACAGGTGTGAGCCACTGTGCATGGCCAGAATATCTGTGTCAATTCTTTCTGGCCATTATTGGAAAACTATGATCTTAAAGTGATTGAGTAGATGGCATTAGAGTCATCCAAGATTTCACCCACCATTTTCAATTTGTTTTATAGATTCCCTTTCATTAATAACTCAGTTCATCTTCCCTTCACCATTTACACTCTGAGTCTTGTTTTTGCTTCTCATTCTTTGATTATTATTGCAAAACTACACCTCAGTTTCTCACTTCCAATCTGGTCCCTATGCGATCCATCCCTTTACTATTGCTAGAGTAGTTTTTCTAAAACATAAACCAGATCATATTAACTGCCCTCTTAAAGTTATTTAGTGATTCTCCAGATCTTTTATAACAAAGTCAATTATTCATAAATTCAAAAACATTTTTATGCCTTTAGCATAGGCCAGGAACATGAAGTGTAGCCCAGGTGCCAAATCCAAATGCTTTAGTCAGCATATGGTTTCACCATGATGTGGTTCTTCAAAATACCTCCAGCCACATTTCTTCTCAGACTTCACTCATGTGAATCAGTGTGTAATTTGAAGAATGTGGAATGAGTAAGATCCATGTACAAACTGAGGCTTACTGGTAGTCCAAATCATTAACATGCTAGGGAAAATTGCACATGAACTTCTGCATTATAATGACATCCTTCTCCTATTTATCAATCCTCATGAGCTAATTTATATTGCAAAAACCCATGTTGGCAGCAGGACATACAGTATCTTTTGTTTCTTACAGTGTGATGGATTAGAGCCCTGGAACAACCCTCCTACTGAGAATTACCAAAAATGGTGGAAGAAATTTTCCAGAAGCTTTGTAGAGGTTAGAAAAAAAAAGTTGGAATTAAAGAAAACTCTTAAAATGCAACTGCTATACAAACAAAAATAGCAAACTTTAAATCATCAGAAGAAAATTCAATCTACCCAGTAGAAAACAAGAAAGGAAAAAATGAGAGTAGTACATATGTAGTATGTCCTATGATTAACTCAATATTCTCGGCACCTGAGGCAAAAAAAAAAAACTTCCATCAATAAACTCTTGTAAAAGGAATTTCTAAAAGGAAAAAAGAAAAATTATACCAAATGGAATAGCTGAGATGCAAGGAAAAATGCTCAGTAAAAGAAATAATAAATCTGTGGTAAATATAATCACTGACCATATATAATAATATGTATAATGGGCCGGGTGTAGTGGCTCACGCCTGTAATCCCAACACTTTGGGAAGCCGAGGCGGGCAGGTGACGAGGTCAAGAGATCCAGATCATCTTGGCCAACATGGTGAAACCCCGTCTCTACTAAAAGTACAAAAACTAGCCGCACGTGGTGGTGCACACCAGTAGTCCCAGTTTCTCAGGAGGCTGAGGCAGGAGAATCCCTTCAACCTGGGAGGCAGAGACTGCAGTGAGCTGAGATCACACCACCACACTCCAGCCTGGTGACAGATTGAGACTCCATCTCAAAAAACAAACAAAACAAAATAATATGTATAATAATAGCATCTAATTTGTGTAGTGACACAAAGATAGAATATTCTAAAGAGGTCCTAACTGTATTTTCCCTTGCAGCTTTGAAGTGCTTAATATTTTCTAAGTCCTTAATATGTTAGTGAAGGAGTTAAAAACATACCACTCTAGTATATTGACTATTTTGAGTCAAACACACTTGAAAAGCAGCAGGTGCAAGATCATTCTGATCTTCCTTCTATTTCTTAAAAGTAGGAAATGAAACTCCCATGTTGAAAGATGCCCTCCCTATGCTAGAAGGAAAGCAACATTCTTATCATTAAGGACGGGAAGTTGAGATCAAGAGAATTCTGTACAGACCTTTTCAGCCTTTCCAAATATTTAGTTACTTCTTAAGAACTTACTATTCTTTGTCCAACTCAGTATATGAGAAATTGATTCTAATTGCTTCTTTGGGTCTTCATTTCCATTTAATTCCAATTTAAATAAATTTGTATGCTTTTCCCTTGTTAATCTGTCTTATAGCAACTTAATTCCCAAACCCAGCTTGGAGGAAAAAAAAAAAAACTACAGGGGAAGAGGTAAAGTTTTGCCTCCCCTAAACTAGGTACTTTACAAGCCAGGTACTGTGAGAGGCATAAATCACTAAAACTAGGACATGATTTCAACTCCAGAGGGCATGACACAGATTATAATATAGTGTGGTAGGTGTTGTAATAGATACTGAAAGAAATAAATACCCTGCACTCTCACACACATTTCAGACTATTTCAGAATATATACTTAAAAGACAGGCACAAAACTACACCTGAAACATTGTAAGTATTATACTTTTCTTGGGGTAGAATATAATTTTTCCCTTATTTATACTTGTATACATTTCTCAAATTTTCCATAATGTCATATTAATTTCTAGAATTAGGGAAAAAGTTTTAAAATTGCATGTTCACAAAAGGAAAAACTATCCTGTTTGAGTTGAAGCTCTTTACACTCATGTCTAAGCTGTTCATTTTCCTTTTCATAACCATGAGACAATGCTCTCCCCTCTGTTAGGTTACAAATATAGTTTGCATAATTTTCCACCTAAAAAGAAAATAACACATTTTCCTACTTTTAGTCCATGGCTCACATTTTAATCCATATTAAAAGTCCAAGAAGCGAAAGAGCAATGAAGAGATCACCATTCTATCATGACTACAATCTGAGAAATCAACAGAAAACTCAGCTTTCCTCAAGTGTTGGCATCTAGCCCTAAACTTCCTTCTAGCTGTCTTACATTATCATATATTATGTTTCCCATAGGTATGATGATACATAACCACAAATTTCTGGAACAGTCCCAATCGCTAATATTTTTTTCTATCATACCAGGTTTCAAATCAAGTCTCCCTATCTGTGATTTAGGAAATATGGTCATGATATCCATGAACCGAGAAAAATCTACATAAGATTTATAATGCTATGCTAAAATTGATGGCTAAGATGACTAAAATGTTAACAGGAGATTACATTTAAACAAATTGTTGGGTATTCTTTGAAAACAGTTTCCAGTTGATATAACAGCTTCAGTTACTTTTATGTGAATAACAACAAGTGGAAAGCTAATCAGATGCTCCAGGCACTACATTAAGGACATGAAGCTAATCACATGCTCCAGGCCCTATATTAAGGACATTGAGTATTTAATTGTCACCACAACCATAGAGGACTATTATTCTCCCACTCTGGAGGTGAAGAAGTAGGCTTAGAGAGGCTAAGAGACTTGCCTTGTCACATAGGGGAGGAGCTAGAATTCATACTCTGATGGGTCAAAACCAGAGACTGACTGACTTACTATGCCAAAGTGCTTAGAAGTAGACTACCAAAATAAACAATTCCATTTTAGTGAATTCTTCGGAAGCCTAGTGGAAAACTCCTCAAAATATGTACAAAAAGTTGAATAGTACAGAAGGAACATAGGAATCACAGCCCAACTTTATCACTTCCTGGTAAACTTGTTTCCTCTTTAAAAGGGCAGGAACAATATCCATTTCTAATGATAATAGCTATAATTTATTGAATACTTGCTAGGTACCAAGTACGTCTGTAATTTATACACACTGTATAAATCTCACAAATCCCTTTGAAGATGCTATTAACATCTCCATCTTACAGACACAAATTTCAAAATCTAAGCAGTTGAGTAACTTGCCCAGGGTTACACAGAAAGATAATGCTAAAGGCAATTTTTCACCCTCATCTGTCTAATGTTAAATTTCATACTCTAGGATATTATACTGCTTTTCATTCTAAAGGAGCTACATTCTTTTAGAATTTGGAAAATTGGATTGTCCTTTAAGAATTAAATTTGAAAAATATTACCTGTGTGAGCTGAGATGTGAAAACACAGCAGAGTGATTCCCAGGCAACCTGAGATAATTCATCAGTTCATTTAAAGAATGTAGAAAGTATGTTGATCAGTATTGGAAACATCCAAAAGAGTAACAGTAGGGTCAAAAAATAGCTTTATCTACTCCTCTAAGCACTAGGTGCCTGGTCCTAGGATATCAAGTCCAGAAATGAGGGTAGATATAGATAGCCCTATTGTGGAAACCTAGCTATCTCAGCCAATACTTTAAAAATTTAGACTCATTTGTTCACTAAGTAAACATCTAATTAAAAGTTGGTTTCCCACATAGTGTGCCTGTAAAAGAATACATCAGCCACCAAAAATACTTGTTTAGTTCCTCTGGCAATTATATTTCTTATTGTCAATTAATAAGAGTTGTCTCATCTCTATGAGTTTGGTTAATACCAGCCCACCTCTGAGAAGCAGATCCACTGATGCTATGCCAACATTAGTTTCTAAGCCTTCAAAGAAAAGAGTCATCTAGAAGGTCAGATCCTGAGAGAAGCATGAGCTTACCAAGATAATAAAAGCTACCTGGAGCTGTTTATTTGAACCTGTTTAGATGTTTAACCAGTCATCACCGGGCAACATCTTATACATGTACTATTACTGGAAACTAACACAGATTGTTGCCATGTTTCATTAAAAAAAAGTCAACATGTGGGTGCTTTTCAAACTACAGAGTGATGGTCAAACATTAGTTTTTAATATGTCAATTTAATGAAGGGCAATGAACAAAATCACAGGTGTCTGTAAAATTCTACGTTATTAGTTCTTACTTCTTTTGTTTCTTCCATGTGCTTCACTATAAGCTCTTCTACATTTCTGGTAGCAGTCCTCAGCCCATCTTCACTGTGCTGGCTGGAATAAGCACCAACAGAGTTGTTCTTCTTTAATAGCAAGGGGATTGATGTCTTCTTTTTCAAGACGGTGAAGTTATGTCTTCTAATTGAGCTTTTCCCTTGATAGAAGAAATAAGCATATGTGTATATACACACACACATACATACATACATACCCATGACTGAGGATGCAAGATATCTATGTGGATGCCACCTTAGGCTTCTCATTAGAGTACTAGTATTTAGGGTACTAGTAACAGAAAGCTAGTAAGCCACCTAATTCTTCATCACGCTTACATATGTGGATGTGTATATATATATATATATGTCTTGGAAAATCCAAGATATTTCTAAAGAACAAAATATAGCTGGCAATACACATACAAAGCTGCTATATAAGGAAAATTGAAAGCAGGAATAAAGAAATCTAAGTATACGTGACTAGAGTCAGACTCTCTACAATGTATATTTTAGTTTTCTTATTGCTATCCAGTTATGAGCACTTAAATGAAACAGCTGATAATACCAAAAAATTAAAGCTCTGAACAACTGTATATCTTCTAAAATAACAAATGACATGATATATTTAAAGAAAATTACATACAAGAGTGTTTGAAAAAAAAAGCTTTGCCTGTTCTGAAGTTTGAACTTAATAATGTGAAAAGTCTCCCAAAGGGCTATTTCTTTTTTAAAGTCCAAAGAAGTCTTTGTTCCTCTTATTGCATATTTAAAAATAAAAGAACTCCTCTGAAAGCTAGAGAGGCCCCTAATTCTGTACTATCGATATTTATTTTACTTACAGAATACGTCTTGTAATTTATATTGACTTCCTAGTCATTCAGTTCTCTTCTGCAACTTCTTTATCTAAGCTTGTTATCAATATTGTCTTTAATTTTTTAGGGGAAGCAATCATAACATAACAGTTTACACTATGACAGTGTGTGAAAGAGAAGTATCTGCTGATTGATGAAGCGGTATCTGCATCACCAGAACCACTTTTTTTTTTTTTCAGTCTTGCTCTATCGTTCAGACTGGAGTGCAGTGGTGTGATCTTGTCTCACTGCAACCTCCGCCTCCTGAGTTCAAGCAATTCTCCTGCCTCGGCCTCCCAAGTAGCTGGGATTACAGGCATGCACCACCACACCTGGCTAATTTTTGTATTTTTAGTAGAGATGAGGTTTCACCACGTTGGCCAGGAATTCATGTCTCGAACTCCTGACCTCAAGTGATTAGAACCACTAACTATGAATAAGACTTGCTGTTCTAATCAAATACAATTTTTAACCAAGTTAATCTGACCCAAATTGCAGTGACAGACATAATTGTTATTGTACTTCAGTCCACATATATTATTTTGCTTTTTAAAAGTAAAACCATATTTTTATTATTTTTCTCCTTGATCACTAAGTTTTCTAGAGTCTCTCCATTTCCACATCAACAGTATTTATAGACAATATATGGTTTTAATTATCAGCTGATACTCATACTGATGAAAAAGAACCCAAGTCTTTTTCATCCTGCACCTCTGTGGATCCTCCTCAGGACATATAACTAAAAATTTTCTTTGTCCTCCCACCTCCTTCACCTGGTTCCCACTCATATTCTTCCCCTTCTCCCCATAAGGTCTCTGAGCATCAGACAGTTAACTTGTGGTTTTAGTCCTGGGTAGCAGAGAATCCAAGATACTAAGAATACATAGCATCCTATGAGGACTATTTGGCAATATGGAAAAATGCTTATGTGATAATGCTAACAGATAAAGCAGAATGCAAAAGTATTATTATAACTATGTGAACACCAGACACGCAAAGACTGGAAGAAAATACCTCAAAGTGAGAAAAGCCGTTGTGATAAACAAATGAGGTTGTAATTAGAAAATAAATGCTCAAATTATTATAAGTCCAGTACTGTGGGTTGCTTGCCCAAACAGCAAAATCCCTATGCTGTAGGGGTGGAACAGGGGAGACTTAGGTTGGAGGAAGTTGAAAGGAAAAAAGGATTGGGGATATTGGAAAATGCCTTTGGATCTGATCCTTGCTGATCAGGAGGACAGTATAGGCTTCAGGTCAATACCCAAGTGCACAAATCACTCAAGCTCCTTCACTTGACCATCCTCCCAAAGCCAGTGATTTTATTCAACATTTTATTTAACTGCCGATCCTCATGGCTATACCTGAGTCCTGATCACAATCTGAACTAATGTTGAAATCCTGCCATCCTACACTCCACGTGTCTCCCTCTGACTAACACCTTCCGTGCATCTTGCCCCTTTTTCTTAATTGTTGTAAAATATACATAACCTAAAATTTACCATTTTAACCATTTTTAACTGTTAGAATTCCATGGCATGAAGTATAATCACAATGTTGTCTAAATAGAGCCCCTGAGAGCCTACTCTTTAAACAAGATTTGCCAGAGAGATACAAGTTCCAGAGAAGATATAAGCTAGGAGGGCAATATAAAATGAGTCTACTGTTTAAGACCAAAGCGTGTCCAGTTGGCTAGTAAACAACTCAGCTTGAATAATCTAGTCATCTTTCCCTCCTCTTTCTATATTTCATAGTTAAAATCACTATCAACATAGTTTTCCAAGCCAGAAAGCCAGAAGTCATCTTTGATCCTCCTTCCTATTCATCCTACCCTGGTATGCAACCAGTTACTGAATTTGCAGTAGTTCTTTTATCATTTTCTAATTCATCCTCTCCACGTCTAGGGTTACTGCCTTAGTTTAGGCTTGTCTCACTAGTTGCTCAGTTTAGTGCAACAGTGTCTTTAACTGATGTTCCTGCTGCCAGGCTGGCCCCCATCCAATCTGTCCTCAGCAAAACTCCAGGCTGATCTTCCCGAATGCAAATTACTTGCTGCCTAACCTTCTCCTTGCTTTTAGGTAGAGTTCAAACCCCTTAGCTTGGGACCAGAGATTCTTCACAATCTGGTTCCTGCCAGTCTCTCTAGCCTTGTCTTCTGCTACTCCTTGACATTAGCCATTCATGTCAGTATATTTATTCGTCCCCATCATGCTGCTTATATTTCCACAATTTTTGACATTCAGGTCACTCTGCCTGGAATGGTGCTATGAGACCCCCAAACAAACATTTTCCCAGTGGATATATTGAGATCTGATGATTAATTTTTAAATTCTAGTAAACTAGATCTTGAGGTAATCTAACTGAATTATAAATGCTCTGACATCTAAACTATCTAAAACTGCCACACAACAAAGTAAACAAGAATACTGTTCTTGGCCAGGCGCGGTGGCTCCTGCCTGTAATCCCAGCACTTTGGGAGGCTGAGGCAGGCGGATCACCTGAGGTTAGGAGTTTGAGACAAGCTTGTCCAACACGGTGAAACCTCATCTCTACTAAAAATACAAAAATTAGCTGGGCGTGGTGGCATGCACTTGTAATCCCAGCTACTTGAGAGACTGGGGCAGGAGAATTGCTGGTACCCAGGAGGCAGAGGCTACAGTGAGCCGAGATCTTGCCCCTGTACTCCAGCCTGGGTGACAGAGCAAGAATCTGTCTCAACAACAACAACAAAAGAATACTAGTCTGTCCAAAGTAGATACTAAGTAAATGCTCATTAAATCTCTTAAAAATCCACTCTCTGGGAAGAAGTGCATCCTGAAGTGGTTTTAGGCCTCCAAAAACTTCTAGATGTAAAGAATAAAGTGGTAAAGCTGTCAAAGAAAACTGAGACAGAGACAAAGAATTTTAAACGAAAAGAGGGCAAGGAGAATGCGTGCAATCTACCTGTTTTTTCTCCTAGTAGGTACTCTCCAACTACATTGCAGAGGTCAGGACCCTATCTTATGCTATAGCACATCTCCTGCCTCTGAGCAAAGGTTGAGCTTTGGATTCCAAGGTCTTTCAGTGACACTGGGGAACAAAGCAAATAGCACAGCCACAAAAACAGAAATATCCAGTCAGCTGACTTTTCACTCTAACCTTTTTTTCTTCTATTTTCCATTCATTTCACAGAAATATAATTTAAAACTCATAGACATCTTAAATACAATACATATTATGCACAATTTTTCAATTCTCAAATAAAATTAGTACACTTTTTTCAAAAGTTGCAAACAGTCTAGCAATATGAAAAATGTTTAAAATATAAAATTAAGTGAAAAAGAAAGGCAAAATACGTAACTATGTAAAAATGTGCACATCCGAGCAAGACTGACACAGAACAAAAAAAATGAATTGTTGATATGTTAGGACAGAGTTTCCCAGCCTTGGCACTATTGACATTCTGAGCTGTTACGGAGGCAGTTCTGTGCAGAGTTAGGATGTGGAGCAGCATCCCTGGTCTCTACCAACTAGATGCCAGTAGCACATCTCCAGTTGTGGCAACTAAAATGTCTTCATACGTTGCCAAATGTGTCATGGAGGCAAAACAACACCCCGTTCCCCAGGTTTAAAACTGCTAGAATGACAGCATTTTTTTTTTAAAGACAGGATCTCACTCTGTTACCCAGGTTGGAATGCAGTGGCGCAATCATAGCTCACCACAGCCTTGACCTCCCAGGCTCAAGTGATCTTCCTACCTCAGTCTCCAGAGTAGCCAGGACTACAGGAGTACTCCACAATGCCTGGCTAATTTTTTGCATTGTTTGGAGAAACACGCTTTTGCCATGTTTGCCCAGGTTAAATGCTTTTTAAACTTATGCTTTGGCATAATAATGTTTATTCAATAAATACATATTAGAAGAGGAAAGGAAAGCCCCTTACAATGTAGCATCTAACATCCTCTTTTATCAAGAGTTAGAGTTTATCCCGTTCCAATTTAATGTCCAAGATTGAAAAGGCTGCAGAACTTGTTTTTGTTTTCCTATCTATTCTAGAAGAGAAAGCTGAATTTCTCAATATTTAAAAACTTGACGTGGCTCACATCACAAACAACTGCTTCGGTTGTCCTGAGAAGTCAAAATATCCAAATCATCATGGACCCAAATAGCTGCTTAAAACATGTATGTTTTGCATATCCTCAAAATAGGTTTACTTTTAAAACTGAATACTGAAGAAGAAATAGTAAGATTCAACAAGGAACGCATATTGTAAGACAAATTAAGTCAAGCTGTCCAAGCCAAAATAAAATTGCACTGGATCTAAATTAATCTTATGCCATATTTACAGCCCTCTGTTCCAGCCTTTTGAGAACTATTGTGTCTGCTCCCTTGCCAAAAATATTTATTTTCAATCACTCCTTACTGTTGCTTAGCTTACATCACAAAGAATGTTTTCTGATTCAGAAACTGACAGGAAAAGAAGGCACAAATACTATTTCAGTTATCTCCTCTCTAGAAAATTGTATCATATCCCCAATGTTGGGTTCATATGGGCTTAAAGGTGAAATCCTGTCTTACATGATCATTTTGAATGCGCTTTTCACAGTGATAAACACACCAACAAAACTTAATTAAACAAGGAACAACCTTATTTCATTATATAAGCCTGAAATGGGTCCAATACTGCAATTTTGATTTTTTTTTTCATTTTCAAAACACACTCTGCTTGCAGTATTTAATGTTTACATTTACCAATGTGCACTTCTCCTAGTCTCTACCCAAGACTGAAAGCTTGCCATAGTGCAAAGACAGAAAATCTTCCCAATGACTGCAGAGCTGGAGAATGTGAAATACTTAGGTACATACACAAAGCATTGCGGCAGGAAAGCAGAAGAAGGTGGTCTATAGATGACAGAGGTGGTAGAGACGAATGGACATTCAATAACATGCAGCGTGAACAGGGAAAGGTTAAAATGGCTGTGAAATAAGCAGGATGAGAAAACTGGTGTTTGGAATGATGACAGAAGTGGAAAAGGTTGTAGCTTGAAAGGCAGAAGGTAACTGACTTCATGACCTCTGATGTTGAGGATACAAAAGGCCTCCAAATCTTCATCGGGATTCAATGTTCTGCATGACGAACATCGGCCAAAAAAATCAGAAATGGCAGTTCTTTGTTCGCGGGCCTACAAGTAGGGGAAAGCTGCGCCTCCGTGGACTTTGTAGTGGCCTGGACCTTCTGGCGCTGTCAGGGGCGTATCTCGAGACCTCACCTTTAAGTGAGAAAAGGAACGCCAACCTACCTCGCTGAGGGTGTTCTAAGCCCGCTCTAATAAAGAGCGGCAGCCTAATACTAAATGCCTGTGGCAGCTGGCTCCGGGAAAAACGGGCGACTCCTACTTCAGGCGGAATCACTCAAGCCCGAGACTAGAAAGGCCGGGCCAGGAGGGGATCCCCTTCTGTAGTTTCGGGCCATACTGGGGAGAGAAAAGGAAAAGGCCCGGAATGCGGAAAAGATGAGAGAATAAGTGCTTTCCTCCGCAGGAACCTCAGGAACCAAGTCGGAAATTTTCCTGCGGAGGGTGCCGCGAGGGTCCCGGGGTCGGTTGGCCCCTAGGCGCTCAGCGGAAAGGTGCAGGTGCTGGCGGAGACCCGGACGTCATAGCAACCGCGCTCGCCGCAGAGACGCAAAGGCGTCCTTCCGGCGGGAACCATAGAGACGACGCACACCACTGGCGCCAGAGACGGTGCTTCTTGAGGAGACTGTTGTTACGGCTCACACCATTGGCACTCGGGCCGGGCGCGGAGTTGTCCCGGCCGTATCGATAGTACGACTCATTCCATTGGCTTTGGAGACAGCTGTAACCATGGTAACGTCATGTCACGCGTTTACGATTTAGCAAATGCATTTTGTCTTGGGGCGTTCTAGTTCTCCAAGAGCTTCCCGCCAGGCCTCAACTAGAGCCCCAGCCTACTAACCTTGGATTTTATTTTTCCTGTAAGTTTCTTCATTCTTAAAGGGGCAGGGAGTGCCAGGTCAAAAGTTCTGAATTTTAGGCCTAGATCGTGTCACTAGCCATATGGTGCATGCAAGATAAATCACAATTTTTGGGCTCAGCTTACTACTGTAAAAAGGAAGAAACTGGGCTTGACTAGAATTATCCCTAAGGCTGAAACCCTTTAAAAGGCCTAACACTGAAAATTCAGCTAAGTTGAACCTCATCTCCCCCATTTATGTAATGCAAAATAAAAACTTATGACACAAAATTTAACATACCCAATTTACATCATCTTTTTAGATGCTCTTACTGAAATTCTTTTTAATTATCAAAGCTCAATTTTACTTATGTTTTAGAGGCCCTTGCTTTGCTAGTATCACAAACACAACATTTCTTGGGTCTTATTCTAGTTCCCCAAGAGGATACTTTCCAAATATTTGCTGGTTCTACATGCATTAACTGGACGTATCTTACTCTTTACATAAGTGCCTCAACCTCTCCTTCTGCCACCGGACCTCTTGCAAGTGTTTTTTCTGAACTAAAATGCTCATCCCCATCATCACCTGTAGCTCACTTAACTCCTGTTTATCAGTGTTAAGTATCACCTACTTAGGGAAACATTCCTTGATCCTCCATCCAAAATCAGGTTTCTACTTACCCTCATTGACTCATGTTCCTTTTCTTTATACACTTCCATTTGCTGTTAAAACACACACACTCTTATACACTCTCACTCTCTCCCCTCCACTCCCCTGGAATTTTTACTTGTGTAAATAATCTTTTTAAGTACTCTGAATATAAATTAAACTGAAGCAGAAAACACTAAATAATTTCATGTAGAACACTGGTTGTTTTTAAGCATTAACAAGAGAGGATATAAAATGATTCCCAAGGGAATAATTATGGTAAAAACAAACATTACGATCACTTCTACTTTTAGACCCACATATCCCTATTGTACATCCAAAGATGATGAGTCATCATCCACATGAAGCTCTAAATGCAGGGAAGAACATATTCTACTTCTTGCCCTTCAGTACTGCAGCCACTGCTAACAGAGCCCGTTGCTTCTGGGGTTTTGCAAATTAGTCCTGAAGTTCATTTAAAATATTTGTCAAAGAATCCTGGGTATAATAGTTAAGTACTTGTATCTATGAAAAATAAAATATTTAGCCAGGCATGGTGGCAGACACTTGCAGTCTCAGCTGTTCAGAAGGCTGTGGCAGGAGTGCTTGAGCCCAGGAGTTCAAGGTTACAGTGAACTATGATTGGGCCACTGCACTCCAACGTGGGCAACAAAGCAAGACCTTGTCTCTAAGGAAAAAAAAATATTTTTCCAAACGGACTGCTGCTTCCAGAACAGCCTTGACTGCTGCAGTTATTTCTCCTCTGCTCAAGGTCACACTTCCTGATTAATGAAGTATTTCAGTCTGTCTTAGAATTTCTGCTCAAATCTTCTCGATTAAATTTATTGTACTTCTATTATCAGACTGACACATGGGCTATCCTTCCCTACTCCATGAAACACCATGAATTGTACTTTAGTTCAAATATTTACATGAAACACAGTACCTGCTTCTACCTTAGTCATTAATGCTAATTTTTCAAATTGCACCCTGGACTATCCTAGAGATCATTTAGGGAATTTTTTTGCATTACACTACTTGTGCACTCCCAACCCAAAATCCAGGACAGCAAAAGTACTGAAAGTTTTTCAAAGATTCTCAAGGATTCAAAGATTAAGCAGGCCACTGGTGTAACACTGCTTTGCTAAGTGAGAAAAACGCTAACTGCAACCATTTAGTCAGTGTGAAGCAAGTGCTAGGCACCCAGACTGATGCTTTCTGTTCACGATTTCATTTAATCCTCACAATAAATGACATAACTTTGCAGAGAGATTATCCCCATTTTATGCATGCGGACACTGAGATTAAGTCAAATGCCTAAATTTATAAAACGAATAGGTGGTACAGCTGGCTAAGTTGACTCCTAGCCCACACTGTAATGCCTCCCTCAGGACAGAGGTCACCAAGTGACCCCTGCCTGGTCCCAGGTGGAAGGCCATGTTAAGTTAAGCTGAAGAGTAGTCCTAAAATATTTGAAATGTAAACTGTTACCCAAATATGAGGTGAATCTAGAATAAGAAGCAAAAAGTAAATCCAGCGAAAAGCTCACCATTCTCTAATCTATCTTCAGGGAGGTATCCTCCCCTACTCCAATGCTTCATCAATTTCCAAAAAAACAACATCCTTTCCATTGAGTCAGCTTTTGGACACTTTATTGCACTTAATTTTTTATACATCCATTTCCCAAACAAGACATGTTTATTCATCTTTTTAATCCTCATGGCTCTGCACAGGGCCTGACACGCAGTAGGCACTCAACAAATATTTGATCTCCAACGCATGGCCATTCATGCATCCATAATCCTCTTTCTGTTGTATAAAGACGGACGATATTCAGGCCCCCATGTATATTTTAAGGAATATGTAATTCCCAATAAGCTCTTCTTTTTAAAGGTGAGAAACAGTTCCAGTGTTCAATTTCAAAATCAAGATGACATTCAGGTGAGCGTATCAGGTGTCATCATTAAAAGACAAATACCAAACCTTATTTGCCTGCACACCACTGCCTTTTCTCTTTCCTTCATTTTATCTGTCCATTTGAAAGCAAATGTTTTATTAGAGTTTTCACCATCTGTAAGAGCCCTGAACAATTTTTGATCCTGTAAGGGCTTTTTACTTCAGTTTTTGTCACCTATAAAAGCTGTATGTCGAGACTGAAGATTTTCGACTATCTTCTCTTCTATCTCTATGCCTTTTTCTATTTCTTCCTCTGATAGCAGTAACTTGGTTTCCGAATCTTTGGTTACAATAAACACAAAGGACTGTCGTGACTCAAGGATATTAGCCACAACCACTTGATGCTCATAAATTTCCAAAGCCTTCCGAGCTCGATTAATTACAATGGAGGGGTCAGTCTCCAACTTAAAGGAAATTATAAATGCTTTGGGAGCCCAATCTTTAACCAAAGGAGAAAGCATTTTTGGCACCATCTTCATTGTTATCTGTATTGGAAAAAGAAAAGCTTAATAAGCAAACAATGGTCATTACCTACTAAGTCAATCTCATGGGAAACTATGGAAATGAAGGAATCAAATTTAAGTGGGATGTCTGAACTGTCAAACTTTTCAATTAAATGCTTAAAAAGCCTTGGGGGGACACAGTGGCTTGGCCTGTAATCCCAGCACTTTGGAAGGCCAAGGTGGGTGGATCTCTTGAGCCCAGATCAAGACCAGCCTGCAGAACATGGCAAAACCATGTCTCTACAAAAAATTTAAAAATTAGCCAAGCATGGTGGCACCCACCTGTAGTCCCAGCTACTAAGGAGGCTGAGATGGGAGAATCACTTGAGCCTGGGAGGCTGAGGCTGCAGTGAGCTGTGATTGTGCCACTGCACTTCAGCCTGGGCAACAGAGGTACACTTTGTCTCAAAAAAAAAAAAAAAAAAAATCCTTGGCTCTGTAGAGTTCACAGTGATGCCTAAATTCAAGGCTCCATACATATTCTGGGGCAAACCACATCTTCTGAATAAGCCCTGCCCTGCTCTGCCACCCTTATCACCATTAGTATTTTCCCAAGCATGCCCCTTTATTTTTGAACCAAACCCTTAAATAAACAAATAATCTGTTCATACAAATGTTACTTTGGCAGAAGCCAATAAAAATTGGTTTGATTTTTTGAGACCGAGTTTCACTCTTGTTGCCCAGGCTGGAGTGCAATGGCACAATCTCGTATCACCACAACCTCCGCCCCCCAGGTTCAAGCAATTCTCCAACCTCAACCTCCTGAGTAGGTGGGATTACAGGGATGCACCACCACACCTGGCTGATTTTGTATTTTTAGTAGAGCCAGGGTTTCTCCATGTTGGTCAGGCTGGTCTCGAAATCCTGACCTCAGGTGACCCGCCTACCTCAGCCTTCCAAAGTGCTGGGATTACAGGTGTGAGTCATGGCGCCCAGCCTACAGTTGGGTTTTTAAACCTCTCAGCCTAAAATATTTCTTGCATTGGTAGAATGGCTATTAGATTCTATTTTAAAATTGTCACTTGTAACACAACTTAGCAGTGAGGACACCGATTTTATTTTCACTTGACCAAAACTCCTACTACCTCTCATCCCCAATCCCTTCTCAGGGTAACGTTGAGTCTTTTGTTACTTTCAAGATAGAACTGCTACTTGGGAGGCTGAGGCAGGAGAATAGCATGAACCCGGGAGGTGGAGGTTGAAGTGAGCTGAGATTGTGCCACTGAACTCTAGCCTGGGTGACAGAGGAGGACTCTGTCTCAAAAAAAAAAAAAAAAAAGATAGAACTAAAAGATATGACATAAACTAAAGATCCCAGAGATTAAAAAGTGTGAAATTACTAAGTTAATCATCAGGATTTCCCCTAAAGAAAAGCTGTTAGTAAGTGTGATAGGGATCATATACCACTTTATTTTTCTCTATAGCATTTATCACTACCAAACGAGGTATGTATTTTACTTACTTATTGTCTCCTCTGCAAAGGAAGCAACACAAGGGCAGGGTATGTTCCTTTTCACTGCTTTCATCTCCAAGTCCTACGGCAGTGTAGGACCCCAATAAATTATTCTACAAAGTCGGCAAATGCCCTACAAGTAGAGTTTCTCCTAATACAATCCTACTTGTATCACCCAATAAATGACTAAGAACTCCCGAAGGTTCCAAGAAACCAGATCATCTAAAATCACAACCACACCTACCTTCTCCACATTTCTTCCTTAAACTACAATAGCCCCCAACTAATCTACCCACTCTTTCTCCCTCTCTACTTCATCTTTAATACTGATGCCAGAATGTTGTTCTCAGACAAAAACTTTACCTCATTCTCCTACTTATGTGTCCCTTAGCTCCACAAGAAAAATTCCAAGGTCCTTAAAAAAGGAAAACTAAGTCTTCTACAAAGCAAGCCATCTCTTCAGTCAGCTCGCCAGCCTTACCAAAGCACTTCAGTTCACAACCCGCTACCCACTTCTAAATTCCAACTGCCATACTCCACCTGGAATGACCTTTCCCACTTTGTACACTCTCTGCTCATCTTTTTTTTTCTAATTTTTTTTTTTTTTGAGAGACGGAGTCGCACTCTCATTATCGCCCAGGCTAGAGTGCAATGGCATGATCTTGGCTCACTGCAACCTCCACCTCCCGGGTTCGAGCGATTCTCCTGCCTCAGCCTCCCGAGTAGCTGGGATTACAGGTGCCCGCCACCACATCCAGCTAGTTTTTCTAATTTTTTTTTTTTTTTTTTTTTTTTTTTTTTTTTTTTTTTTTTTTTTTTTAGTAAAGACGGAGTTTCACCACGTTGGCCATGCTGGTCTTGAACTCCTGATCTCAGGCGCTCCGCCCACCTCAGCCTCCCAAAGTGTTGGGATTACCGCGCCTGGCTCTGCTCATCTTTTAAAACCCAGTTCAAGTCATCTCCTCCAAGAAGCTTCATTGACTCCCCCAGAATTTACTCGCCCCATGGTCTGACTGCACTTTGTACATACCTCTACTAGAGCATTTATCACTCTGTATTGTAATTATGTCTGTGTCCAGCTCCCTCACTAGATTGTGAGGTCCATGAGGGAGGGCGGTGTCTTATTCATCTCTGTATCCCCTGTGCCTAGCGCATACAGATGCAGAAAGGCCATCTCCAGATCAAGAGGAAATTAACCCAAGATTGGTTATATGGGATCAGATCTCTGGAAGAGAAGCGCCCATCACCTGCAGTGGGCCCCCAGATGACTGGATCTTGTGTTCAGGCATTTCAGAGACAGGAACATAGAAATCTGACACGGCCGCAGCCAGGTAAAACATCGCAGAAGGGCCTGCAAAGAGAACAACAAGATGTAACAAATCGGAGAGAGATACAGGATCAGCGCCTTTTCAACTCGGATTCCCCAGCTGGGATCCGCGGGTAAGCAGGAGGTAAGGGGACAAGTGGCTAGAGAGAAAGGAGCTGCTTCCAGGCAAAAGGGATTCTCCTAGGGCACGCACCTAGTGGATTGAGTGCCTGGGCCGCAGCCTGCAACAGATGCAAATAGTCCGCCAAAGTGGTGAACTCTACCGCCAGGAAGGTGCCTGCAGCCTCAGCCTCCTGGTAACTCCGCAGAGCCTCAGCAAAACCCGGGAGTGCGTTCTCCTCCGCCTCCAGGCTCAGCAAGCCTGAATGGGCTGGGCCCGAAGGCCGCAGAGCCGACAGCCAAGTCTGGGGTGGGAAGCGGTGGGCATAGGGGAAGGCGGAGCGAGCGCGATACAAGAACAGGACCCCGTAGCCGGCGGCTAGGAAGGCCTCAACGGAGGTTGCACCGCGCCGCCCGCTGCTGAAGTTGTCCAAGAAGCGCACGGGCCGCGCTTCCAGTGGGACCTTGGTGCCGCCAGACGTGACCAACACGACCCGCCGGCCCTGCGCGCCCAGCCCGGCCGCGAAGCGAGCCATAACTTCAGCCCAGCGCGCAGCACCAGGAGGCTGTGGGAACTCGGCTACCAGGTCCATTTCCGCTATCGACCCCGCAGCGCACTGCGCCTGCGCACGCTCCGCGGCCGCTGCGCCACGCCCCTTCTCCCGTACCTGGTGCTCGTGCCGCGCGATAGTGAGTGGGCGGTTCACTACCCTTGTTTTGACACTAGGTCCCGATCTCGCCATGTCTGGAAATGCGTAGTTGTTCTGCCCTAGAGCTCGGCGAACGTGACACTGAAATGAGGAGGATCCCCGGCTGGGTGGGCATCTGGTAGGGTCGAGCTCCTCACGTTCGTTTTCTAGCCCTGGTGAAGAACTGATCATGTTTGACCCTTACCGGTCCCCGTACAGGCCTTCCGGGACTTGGATTTCTTGGGAGCCGTTTCTCGGCCTTTGATACCTGGGACTTGTGGGTTTTGTGCCTCTTTTGCTTTCCTTTTTTTCCTTTTGCAGCCTCCACAATAGGCCCCAGATGTTAGTCGAGTCACGTCCCGCCGCCCTCTGCCCTTGAAATACTGGCAAGGACGCGAACCCGCGATCGTCACGTGACGCCGGCGTTCGGCGTCTTCTTGCCGGGCAACGGTCTTAGAGACCAACACCGCTTGCTGTACCATGAATGTGATCTACCCACTGGCGGTGCCCAAGGGGCGCAGGCTCTGCTGTGAAGTGTGCGAAGCCCCAGCCGAGAGGGTGTGCGCGGCCTGTACAGTCACTTATTACTGGTAGGCCCCGAAAGTGGCAACTGCGAGCTTTAACTCCCTACCTCTCTCCCAATCCCGGGTCTTACCTGTGTACCTTGCGTTAGCAATGGCCCCTGGCTCTGCAAGGGACACCTCAAAACGGCTTTAAGACAGGCTCCTAAGAGTTCTATGGCCTCGTCTGCCCCATCTCCCATTTACTCATTCGTCACTCATGTTTTCTGAAGGCTATGTGTTACGCACTATTTTAGGTGAAGTTACTGGGGCAGCTCAGTAGATCAGTTCCTTCAAAGATTCAGCATTCTAACGTGGGAGACAAATCAGTAAAGAAACAGGCCCTGCGCAGTGGTTCACGCCTGTAATCCCAGCACTTTGGGAGGCCGAGGCGGGCGGGGCGCCTGAGGTCAGGAGTTCGAGACGAGTCTGGCCAACATAATGATATCCCGTCTCTACTGAAAATACAAAAATTAGCTGGGCGTGGTGGTGGGCGCGGTGGTGGGCGCCTGTAATCCCAGCTAGTCGGGAGGCTGAGGCAGGAGAATCACTTGAACCTAGGAGATCGAGCCCTTGCATTCCATCTTGGGCAACAACAGCAAAACACTCAAAAAAAAAAAAAAATTGAACATCGTTGTGAAGTTTAAACCAAGAAGATAAAGGTTAGGGCCAGACTGTGACATGAGATCAAGGGTTTGGAATTTATCCCTTGGGAAACCATGGATGGTTTTGAGCTGGCATGCTCTCATTTGTGTTAAGGAAATAGGATGGGCTGCAGTATGGAGGATGGAGAGGAAGGTAGATACTGACGGCTACATAACAGATTAAGAAGCTGTTGCAGTACCTTCTCATACTGGCTTAGGTGTTCCTCCTCAGTGTTCTCAAAACACTTAGTAATGTCCCCTATGCTAACATTTAGGTCATGGACTGAAATCATTTATTTCCTTCATTAGGCTGTATGCCTCACAAGGGCAGGAACGGCATCTGTCGTTTTCATTGCTATCTCCTCTTTGGTGGCTTCTTTGCGTTTAGAATACAATTGAGAATTTGTAACAGAAACTACAAGGCCCTGGCTATTTCTCTACCTTCATTTCCCACCACACTCACCCATTTTTTTTCTTTGCTGTAGTTTTAGAGAACTGAAGTTATAATTTGCTAAGCCTTTTCTTCCCTCAATTTCTTTTTCCAGACAGTTTTCTCTGCCAGGAACCTCCCCTTCAACTACAAACTTTTTCCTTTAAACACCCCTGTCCTCTTTATCCCTCCAGTTGGAAGTAATTCCTTCTTTCTCTGAACTAACTTTACAATACTCTATCTCTCAGATGACTCATGTTTCCCCTCTTCATTTTAATTGTTATTGAGTGTGTTATTTCAATTTCGTTATGCTCCATTAATGCCAGATACTATGTTAAATGTGTACCAAGGGACTGTCATACGTATACTAACTTTCTATCTATGTCTAACCTGTCAGTGTATGCCCCATAATCTCTAGCAAAGTGTCTTGAAATAGTTGGCACTTGTGCTTTTATCCCTTCGGCAAAAAATAAAAACATGAAAAAGGAATAAATAGTTGTCATTAATATCTGATGAATTCATGTATAAATTATCATCTTGTATACCCTTATCCTCGATTTTTTTCTTTTAATTCTCTTTAAGACTTTCTCCTTTTCTTTTTTGCTTCCTTTTCTCCAGATTTCTATGTCTTTCTGTCTTGGAGATTTCAAGATTTTTTGATAAAACCCGAGGTCGTTGTTCTGTAGGCTTTGATGATTGAATGTAAAGTGTCTAGTACCCTGCCTGGAATCACATTGGCACACAATAAATGTTCTTTTTCATCATCCTAAATTTAAGGAGGAAGAAAGTCATTTTGAATTTGTGAAAGTTTTTTCTGCAAAAGGATTTTTTTCCTGATTATAAATGCAATTCATGCACACTGCAGAAAACATGAAAATACAAAAAATAAGAAAAATAATCCAGAATCCCACAACCCAGCGATTAATAACCTGAAATTTTGGTGAATTTCCTTCTGTTCCTTTCTCTGAAGACATTCATTTTACATACTGTGTGCAATCTTGTGCATGTTGCTTTATATTGGATTATGACCATTCTCAGAGAATAGTACATTCTTATTTACTTAGAGATACAGTAGAACTTTTTTTTTTTTTTTTTTTTTTTTTTTTTTGAGATGTCTCACTCAAGACACTCAGGCTGGAGTGCAGTGGCACAATCTCGGCTCACTGCAACCTCCACTTCCAGGTTCAAGCAGTTCTCCTGCCTCAGCCTCCTGAGTAGCTTGGATTACAGGCATGCACCACCACACCCAGCTAATTTTTTTGTATTTTTAGTAGAGACGGGGTTTTACCATATTGGCCAGGCTGGTCTCGAATTCCTGACCTTGTGATACACCCAGCTTGGCCTCCCAAACTTCTGGGATTACAGGACAGTAGAACATTTTTAAGAAAAGATACTTTTATGGAAGTACATGCTAAAACACTGATGACAGGTAAAAGAGACTTCAATACCATAGGTTTGCATGAATTTAAATGTCTTTAGGCAGGGCATACATTCTGTAATTCACTACAAATACTATTGCTTTCTGTTACTGAATACCACTTCACCATTTATTTTCTCCTCCTGGCCACTGAAGGCATATTTAAATTTGTGCCCCATATGTCAAACAAAAGGAAAAATAATTGCAAAAAAATTGCAGATACTAAGAAAACAAACAGTGAAGTGGTATTCAATAATAGGAAGCTATAGGATCAGTGGTAAATTGTAGAATGAACGCCCTGCCTAAAGACATTCATATTCAGCTTTAAAAAATATGATAATAGCCAAACAAAACATGTCTCACTCACAAGCTATTTGTGAGCCCTGATTGAAAGCATTTATCCATTCCTACTTTATCCATGACCCTATAATAGGTGTTAGGGATGGGACAGATCAATAAGCAGGGAGCCCACGAATATATAAATAAAGCTCAGTTTATTTAGAAAGGCAAGATACATCAGTTGCTCTCAGTGGAACAAAAGTTCAGGCAGCTAAGTTAACATTTCCATTGCTTACAAGCCCCACTTGCTAAATTCCCTGTGGAGCTCAGTTATATCCTGGCTAAGTGCTTTTATTGATCTGTTGACAGTAATTCTCTACCTTCCCAAAAACTTTTTTTTTTTTGAGACAGAGCCTTACTCTGTCACCAGGGCTCGAGTGCAGTGGTGCAAGCTCGGCTCACTGCAACCTCCGCCTCCTGGGTTCAAGCAATTCTGCCCCAGCCTGCCGAGTAGCTGGGATTACAGGTGCCTGCCACCATGCCCAGCTAATTTTTTGTATTTTTAGTAGAGACAGTGTTTCACCATGTTGGCCAGGCTGGTCTCAAACTCCTGACCTCATAATTCGTTGGCCTTGGTCTCTCCAAGTGCTGGGATTACAGGCATGAGCCACTGCACCCAGCCCCAAAAACTTTTTAAAATGGTTTCTGTCATTTCTTTGATAGCAGTCACAATTTATAAAGAAAATACTTTAATTGCATTTCTATTGCCTAAGAAAGTGTTTGAACACGGTTGTCTATTGTCTGTGGCTGCTTTTGTGCTACAAGAGCAGAGTCGAGTAGTTGAAACAGAGACCCTATAGCTCTCAAGCCTAAAATATTTATCTGACCCTTTACAGAAAAACTTTTCTGACTCCTCCTCTAGATTTTTATTACCTGTTTTAAAAATATGTATAAATGAAATCAAACAGTTAACCTATAGTTAAGTGATCATCTATAATAAGCAATAGAAACGCAAAAACCCATGATTGTATGCGTCTAACAACAGAGCCTCAAAATACATGAGGCAAAAGCAGATAGAATTAAAGAGAAAAATAGACAATTCAATAATAATAGTTGGAGACTTCAATATCGTACCTTCAGTGATGAACAGAACTAGATGAAAGATCAAATATCCCACTTTCAGTAATGCATAAAACAATTAGATCAGCAAGAAAATATAAGACTTGAACTACTCTATAAACCAACTAGACCTAACAGATATCTATAGAACACCATTCAATAACAGCAGAATGCCTATTCTTCTCTAGTATATAGAGAACATTCTTCAGGATAGACTATATGTTAGACCATAAAATAAAATTCAATAAATTTATAAGGATTGATTTCATACAAAGTAGGTTCTGCAACTGCACGGAATGAAATTAGTAGTCAATAACTGAAGGAAATTTGGTAAATTTATAAATATGTGGAAAAACACACTCTTAACCAATAAGTCACAGAAGAAATTACAAGGGAGATTAGAAAATGCTTTGAGATGAACAAAAACAACATACTAAAACTTACATGCTGGCAAAGCAGTACTCAGAGGGTACTATATGAATTTACAACTCGTATCAATTTACACTTATATACACTAAAAAGATCTCAAATCAGTAACCTAGCATTCCATCTTAAGAAACTAGAAAAAGAGAAAACTAAAACATATTTATCAACTCCTTTATGCCCAGTCCTGTGTTGGGTCTAGATACAGCTAGCAGAAGAAAGGAAAATTAAAGATTAGAGCAGAGATAAACAAAACAGAGAATAAAGAAACTACAGAGAGAATCAATGAGAACGAATGTTGGGTCCTTGAAAAGACCAACAAAATTGACAAACCTTTAGCTAGATTGGCCTAGAAAAGAAGATTCAGATTACTAAAATCAGAAATGAAAGTGAGGACATCACTACCAACCTTGCAGAAATAAAAGAGATTATAAGAGAACACTATGAGCAATCACATGCCAACAAACTAGATAACTTAGTTGAAATGGACGTATTTCTAAAGAGACTCAAGCTAGCAAAACTGACCTAAGAAGAAATAGAATATCTGAATAGATCTACAAGTAAAGAAATTTACCTACTAATAAAAAAAAAAAATTTCCACAAGAAAATCTCAGGAACAGATGACTTCACTGGTGAATTCTTCCAAACGTTTGTAGAAGGTTAACACCAATTATTCCCAAACACTTTCCAAAGAAAATAGAAGGGAGCAATTTCTGACACAGCCTATAAAGCCAGTATTATCCTGATAACAAAACGAGACACATCAGAAGAAAACTATAGACCACTAACCATTAGGAGTATAGATGGAAAAATCCTTAACAAAATACTAGGAAACCAAATCCAGCAGCATATAAAAAGGATTATATGTCATAGCAAAGTGGGATTTATTCCAGAAATTCAAGGTTGGTCAAACATGCAATTATCAATCAATGTAATACACCGTATTAATAGAATAATGGATAAAAATATTCTAAGAAAAATATCATCTCAATAGATGCAGAAAAAGCTCTTGACAGAATCCAACAACCTTTATGATAAAAACATTTAAACTGGGGAGAGAGATCCAAGATGGCTGATTAGCAACAGCTCAGGAATGTAGCTCCCAGTGAAAGCGCAGAGAACGAGTGGACGCCGCACTTACCGACGAATTTTTGTTGCCCACAGACTGGGAGTTTCCCAGCAGAGGAGCCACACGGGTCGCCAGCGTGACTCTTTTGGCCGGCGCAGCTGTTTTGCCAGCGCCCCAGAGCGGCGCTTCCCGGTGCGAAGTATACGGGATGGTCGGGCTCGGCTGGTCCCATCCCCACAAGGAAAACAGCAATTGGAAGCGCTGAGGACTGAGAGTTTCACAGCAAGCACAGCGAATCCAGGAAGGTCCGGCTCTGTGGGGAAGGGGCGTCCGCCAAAGGAAAACTAAGAAACAAAAAAACTTCATCACTGTGCGGAGAGAGATCCAAGATGGCCGCGTAGCAGCAGCTCAGGATTGTAGCTCCCAGTGAAAGCGCAGAGAGCAAGTGGACGCCACAATTGCAGATTAATTTTTGATGCCCACAGACTGGGAGATTCCCGGCGAGGGAGCCACCCGGGAAGCCAGTGCGACTCTTTTGGCCGGCACGGTGCTTCTCAGTGCGGATTGTACGGGACTGGATGCCCTTTTAGTCGGGCTCTGGTCCAATCCCCACAAGGAGAACAGCGATTGGAAGCGCTGAGGACTGAGAGCAAGCACAGCTGAACCCGGGAAGGCCCAGCTCTGTGGGGAAGGGGCGCCCCCCAAAGGAAAACTAAGAAACAGAAAAAACTTCATCACCAACAAGCCGGACGTCCACTCAGAGACCCAATCTGAAAGTTGGCAATTACAAAGACGACAGGTGGATAAATCCACAAAAATGGGAAGAAACCAGTGCAAAAAGGCTGAGAACACCTGAAATCAGAATGCCTCTCCTCCTACAGGGGATCGCAGCTCCTCTTCAGCAAGAGAACAAGGCCTCACAGAGGATGAGTGTGATGGACTCACAGAATCAGGCTTCAGAAGGTGGATAATAAGAAACTTCTGTGAGCTAAAAGAACACGTTCTAACCCAATGCAAAGAAACTAAGAACCTTGAAAGAAGATTTAATGAAATGTTAACGAGAATGGACAACTTAGAGAAGAACATAAGTGAATTGATGGAGCTGAAAAACACAACACGAGAACTTCGCGAAGCATGCACAAGTTTCAACAGCCGAATTGACCAAGCAGAAGAAAGGATATCAGATGTCGAAGATCAACTCAATGAAATAAAACGAGAAGGCAAGATGACAGAAAAAAGGGTCAAAAGGAATGAACAAAGTCTCCAAGAAATATGGGACTATGTGAAAAGACCTAATCTACGTTTGATAGGTGTACCTGAATGTGACGAAGAGAACGAATCCTAGCTGGAAAATACTCTTCAGGATATTATCCAGGAAAACTTCCCCAACCTAGCAAGGCAGGCCAATATTCAAGTTCAGGAAATACAGAGAACACCACAAAGATATTCCTCAAGAAGAGCAACCCCAAGGCACATAATCGTCAGATTCACCAGGGTTGAAATGAAGGAGAAAATGCTAAGGGCAGCCAGAGAGAAGGGTCAGGTTACCCACAAAGGGAAGCCCATCAGACTCA